>OZ023171.1:27758045-27845545 GCA_963678695.2 Diplodus puntazzo | reverse complement strand
TGTGGACACTGGTTCTGCAGACAGTGCATCACCTCATACTGGGACCAGTCTGCTTCATCAGAACACTCCTCCTGTCCCCAGTGTGGAGAAAGATCCAGAACAAGAGCTGGACTGCAGACAGTCAGTCAGACTAACACTGCACCAAGTAAGACTGAACATCTGTCTGCTGATGTCATCATGTCTGAAAACAGGAACTGTTCATTTATTAAAGGAGCAACTGTTGTGTTCTGTAGAACATTTAATATTATCATGAATATCATTCATTCAAAAACATTTTTATTTAATCAAGATTCTTGCTCTCAATTTAATCCCAGAATATGTTCTTCTCTTTCAGCTGATAGTGTTCTGCAGGAGGCTTTAGATGAACATAAGATCAGTCTGAGGAGGAGATGTGAACGTGTGACTGAAGGAAGTGATGGAACAGGAAGTGGAACCCTCCTCAACAGGATCTACACTGAGCTCTACATCACAGAGGGACAGAGTGAAGAGGTTAATACCCAACATGAGGTGAGACAGCTAGAGACAGCTTCCAAGATGGAGACCCTCCATGACACTCCAATCAGGTGCTGCGACATCTTTAAAGCCTCACCTGACCAACAGAGACGCATCAGAGTCGTTCTGACCAACGGCGTCACTGGAGTTGGAAAAACCTTCTCGGTGCAGAAGTTCACTCTGGACTGGGCAGAGGGCTCCGAAAACCAAGATGTCAGTCTGCTGGTTCTGCTGTCGTTCAGGGAGCTGAACCTGATCAGAGATAAGCAGTACAGTCTTCTCAGGCTGCTCCATGTTTTCCATCCAACATTACAGAAGGTGACAGCAGAGAAGCTCGCTGTCTGTAAACTTCTCTTCATCTTTGACGGCCTGGATGAAAGCAGACTTTCACTGGATTTCAACAACCATGAGGTCGTGTCTGATGTCACACAGGAGTCATCAGTCAGCGTGCTGCTGACAAACCTCATCCAGGGGAAGCTGCTTCCCTCGGCTCTCGTCTGGATCACTTCCAGACCTGCAGCAGCCAATCAGATCCCTCCTTCATGTGTGGACAGGGTAACAGAAGTACGAGGCTTCACTGACGTCCAGAAGGAGGAGTACTTCAGGAGGAGGTTCAGTGATGAAGATCTGTCCAGCAGAATCATCTCACACATCAAGACCTCGAGGAGCCTCCACATCATGTGTCAGATCCCAGTCTTCTGCTGGATCACTGCTACAGTTCTGGACCACATGTTGACTACAGACCAGAGAGGAGAGCTGCCCAAGACCCTGACTGACATGTACTCACACTTCCTGCTGGTTCAGACAAAGAGGAAGAAGCAGAAGTACGATGAGGGACGTGAGACGAGTCCACAGGAGCTGACGGAGGCTGACAGGGAAGTTCTTCTGAAGCTGGGGAGGCTGGCGTTTGAACATCTGGAGACAGGAAACATCATGTTCTACCAAGAAGACCTGGAGCGCTGTGGTCTTAATGTCACAGAGGCCTCGGTGTACTCAGGAGTTTGTACAGAGATCTTCAGAAGAGAGAGTGTGATCTTCCAGAAAACAGTCTACTGCTTTGTTCATCTGAGCGTTCAGGAGTTTCTGGCTGCAGTCTACATGTTCCACTGTTACACCAACAGGAACACAAAAGTCCTGGAGGCTTTTCTAAAAGACTCTAAAACAAAGTCTGGGAAGATTTCTATGTTGTTTGGTACAGGGGTTGGTGGCCATGAGACCCATTACCCATCCCTGGATGACTTCCTGAGGAGCGCCATGGAGAAATCCCTTGAAAGTAAAAATGGTCACCTGGACCTGTTTGTTCGCTTCCTTCATGGCCTCTCTCTGGAGTCCAACCAAAGAGTCTTAGCAGGTCTGCTGGGTCAGACAGACAACAGTCCAGAACTCATCCAGAGAGCCATCAACAACCTGAAGGAGATGAACGGAGATGATGTCTCTCCTGACAGAAGCATCAACATCTTCCACTGTCTGATGGAGATGAACGACCACTCAGTTCATCAGGAGATCCAAGAGTTCCTGAAGTCAGAGAACAGATCAGTGAAGAAACTCTCTCTGATCCACTGCTCAGCTCTGGCCTACATGCTGCAGATGTCAGAGGAGGTTCTGGATGAGTTGAGCCTGATGAAGTACAACACATCAGAGGAGGGACGACTGAGACTAATTCCAGCTGTGAGGAACTGCAGGAAGGCGTGAGTCCAGATGTGATTATCAACATTATAAATCAGTGTAGATTAGAAGTTTAATTCTTCAGATATACAAACTATCAAATAATTTATTTTGAAATAGCGCTTTAATTTTTACATACAATTGTGATTATTTAAAAAAAAATGTTTCACTCACCATGAATACAATAATGTAGATTCTTCAGTTGGATGTGTTTATAGCTGTCAGGTTGTTGAACTCAGTTATTCTATTTATTTCTGATGATCATTACATTTTACAGTTTTTCTTCTATTGATCTTTCTTTGGCTGATAGAAGAAACCCTGGTAAAACTAATGAAAGATGTTTTTTAACCACTATATTGAAGAGTTTAAAATAAGATCTGTATAGTTTTTCATGTGATGTTTCTAAAGTTCTTGAGAATTTCTTTCATGCAGTTATTGTTATCATTATATCGGTTTACAGACATTTCACAGTGAGCAAATGGACCAAAAAGTTCCAGCTCCAATAAAAGGTTCCACTTTACCTTTTGATTGTACATAGGGCTGGGCGATAAATCGCCAAAATCGATTAATTCAAGTTTTTGGTTTAGGACGTTTTTAAAAAATTAAAATCGATTTTTTTTTTTAACTTGGTCTGCCGCCGCTTCTCATGGGCTCCCGTAGTTCATAGTGGGCTCCTCCCCCTGCATTGACTTTCCACAGAGAAACAAACACAACATGCAGTGAGCAAAGAGTTTTTACCTAAAAAGGCACTGTCTCGTTAGTAGCTTGGATTTGTGGCGTCGGACCTCGAACAAACTCCACTGCAAAGTTTGTTCAAAGGCTGTTTCGACATAAGACAGCGGCCCGACCAGTTTATTTCAGCATCTCAAATAGACGTATATCAGAGTGGGACACTTGTTCACTGCGAGAAGACCGCGGCAGGCCACAAATACCCGCTATAAAGCAGCCAACAATAGCGGAATCATTTAATCATTGTGTCCCGTATGAGGAGAAAGGGTCCCGGTGGACAGCTGTTACGGATGCAGTCACGTTGCATATCGCTCAAGATATGGTGCCTGTATATACAGTGGAAAAGCCGGAGGTTCATCCACATGCTAAAAAAGTTCGACCCCAGGTTTGTGCTACGAAGTCACAACAGGGCATGTATCAAGCCAGAGGAAGCAGACAGGCTCGTCTTCCTGGCCAAAAATGTGTAAATAGACAGCAGGCACAAACCTCATGTCCTGTACATCCACCAACATGTCATGTTTACTATGCAATGCATGCAGATGTTTAATTTAGTTAACATATCTTCAGGGATATAAAATATGTTTTTTTAAAGGCATCTTTTGCAAAATAAAGTATTTATTGAAAGTTGTCAACACTTTATCGATGCCAATATGGAGACTGGTCTGTTTTTATAATGGCAATCTGACATGTGACATTTATGTAAAAGCATTTTAGCAAAAAGGGACACATTCTTTTCAAAAGGATGCACTTTTATTTTCTTTTTCAAGTGAGTTTGAAGCTGCACTATTTACAATGGCTGAGTAAATTTGTTTAAAATGCTAGCATTCCAAGAAATGCAATGCTTTTAATAATTTCTTTGTTATTTGAAATGTGTTCTTGAGAAAGAAAAAAAATCGAGTTGAGTTTGGTGAGAAAAAAATCAGAGATTCAATTTTTAGGCCTTATCACCCAGCCCTAATTGTACAGCTGGAAAGGAATTTACTGAACTGAAGAAATGTAAAGTATAAAGAATTGTGAATGGTCAGAACTGTAATGTAAAACAGCAGGTGTATAAATCAAAATCGCCAATGGAAAAACCACAAAAGTGTTCATCATATAAGTCGTTATAGAAACCAGCTGTTCTGAATCACATCTGTATTTGGCAAAATATTAATAATTTAAATGTAGATTTCTAAGATGGTTTTTCAAACTTTAAACTCATCCATCTTGAATTCAGGAGGTGCACGATCATTCAGCACCATGATTTGTGGAGCCCGCATTCTGGACACAAGACGTGCAATGATGTTAATTTTAGCACTTACACCCTCATGCTCATACTGTGTTGAGTAGGGGTGTTCCAACAAGGGCACCTCACGTTTCGTTTCGATTTACGATTATGGGAGCTTCGATTCTTCAATTATAACGATTGTCGATTTGATTTAATTATTGGTGCCACGATTCTTCAATTATTGAGATTTTACATTTTTTTCTGTTCTAAATAAACCTAATGTATTTTTTTCATGCTTAATATTTTTAAGAAACTTCTCTTCTCCCAGAAGTTCACTTATGTACCTATAATACAAGTGAGAAAGTACGTCAGTTAGGAACCTGATTCTGCCTGTCTGTCTGTCTGTCTGTCTCTCTCACTCACACACACAGACACACACACACACACTCTCTCTCTCTCTCTCTCTCTCTCTCTCTCTCTCTCTCTCTCTCTCTCTCTGTGTGTGTGTCACACACACACACACACACACAATTACCCTCTCTCTCTCTCCAGGACTGTTGCCAACCTCTTCAGCTTGCGTTGACTTGCTAATGATATTTGAGACTCGACGTGCCTCAATGGTAACTCATTTCATGGCGACAGTACGCGCAGATAACTTCTGTCCTATTGACCGAACCATCTGGCAGTGTTTTGAAAGTGAATTTGGCGTTTATAAGTCCTTTCTCCATTTCCTTTCGCTTTTCAGTCCATCGTGTTTTCCCGAACCACCAACACTGCGCTTCTTCTTCTGATTCCCTTTCTTATTCTTCTGCCACCATCTGGATCAAGACTACAGGTGCCGCCGATGGTCGTAAATCATACAATGTGCGTTTCTTTTTTTTTTAAATGCAGAGCGTTAATTGCGCGTTAAAAAAAATAACGGTGTTAAGAGGATGTTGCGTTAATGCGTTTTTTAACGCGTTAACTTTGACAGCCCTAGTTATAATACAAGATTTTAGCATTGAGCTCTACATTCAGGCTACATTCATGATTTTGTACAGTCAAACTAACCAAAAATCATAATGATCATCATTATAAAGTTTCAGGGCGTTCCTGTAACCATGGTAACTCACGGTGCCAGAGGGTAGGGAGAGGCGCTGAATGAAGCCGTTTACACAGATACACTGCAGACAAAGTCCAGACTATAGTTGTTATTTCCCACATGTGGCACACAACAGGAGAATCTCCGTGTCAGACAAGTTCTCACATGTTGACTAAACTCAAAAACTAATTGATTACGTAGCAGCGCAACGAGTCCTTGCCAACTAAGCAGCTAAACTTTAGCACCGCTCCGTGTTTCGATCCCACCCTGTGTGGGTCACTACACTGTCATTGGTCAGGCGCACACACTGTCAACGATACCAATGGCTGTAGAGTGTGACAATCTGTCATTAAAGATCAGCCAACACTTGTTCTCCTCCAATCTACATTGATCTCATAAGTCGCCTCTGTGAAGTTTGAATGACGGAAATCCATCATAGCGATGGAGAACTCTAATCTGTGTGAACTTATTCAGGCTGGAGCTTCAGTACAGTGAGGTGAACACAACACAAACATAGTAGAACAGAGTGACACTCATCGGTGAGGGAGTTTGTAGCGCGTCTCTGTGGTGCGCACCACTAACCGAAACTAACTATACTGCTCCGTTGGTTGTGGTCCCACTCACTAAACAGTCTGGGCGGTGCACTTGCTAAGGTTCCGGTTACGTGTTTTTTGTTCTGGTCTTGCAACAAAGCATCAACGTTAATCAATCGATGCCAAATCGTCATGTGAGGCATCGCGATGCATCGCCACATCGATAAATTGCACCCACCTCTAGTGTTGAGCATAAACTAATCTATAAACTTTTTGGTCAAAAACATAGAATCAGATCACACTGACAGACTGTGGACTTCATGCCAACCCAAATGTAACTACATTTTGTCTTCTTTCATCTGCAAGATTCAAGTAAAGCAAAGATTTAAAGTCTGCAGGTTTTAGAGAGTGATGAGAATCACTGTTTCATGTCCAACACAGATAAGATGAAGGTTTGCTGAATCACTGATGTAAATAGCAAATGTTCATCAGAACAGAATATTTCAAACTGTTCATGCATCAAATGCATTAAGTAAATCTAACGTTTCCTCCTTCATCATAACATTTTTGTTATGTATTCTTATGTGTTATTACAGATTTTTATCCTGTGGACTCTCAGAGACTCACTGTGAAGTTGTGGCCTCAGCTCTGAAGTCCAACCCTTCCCATCTGAGAGAGCTGGACCTGTGTTTCAACAGCCTGAAGGATTCAGGAGTGAAGCTACTGTCTGTTGGACTGGAGAGTCAAAACTGTGTTCTAGAGAGTCTGGGGTCAGTTCAAATTTCTTGTTTTGTCATATTCAATTCAAACCCTCCACTGAGACTCAGTTTAGTTAATTTACTATCAGGATATGCAGAAGCATAAATCTGAAGAAATGTAGATTATTTTCAGATATTATCTGTGTATCCAAATGGCTCCATCCTGTGGTGTTTAGAGGAGGCTGCACTAAAGGACTCTTCAGTTTTTTTTACATTCAGTTTATTTCTAACTTTTAAGTGCTAACATCCAACTGATGCCAGTCCCACTCATTTTAGAAACACGATCATTGATTTAGAACAATTTCACTGGAACTACTAGAGTACTTCAAGAGGTGTTTGTATATCAAACATTTATGGACAGCCTGCAGCCAATCAGAATCCAGTTAACACTCAGAACATGGTATAAAATGTATTTCTTCCTCTTATCTGTGATGGTATTTATCCATCTACTGTAGATTAGCTGGACAACTAATGTAAATAGCAAATGTTAATCAGAAAAGAATGTTTCAAACTGGTTTGACTTCATTTGACAAACATCAGTATTATTCTCATAGTCTGACCAAAACAACAGACAAGTTCATAAAATTACCTTCTGTATCATTTTACAATGTTCTACACAAATGACAGTAATTACTACTATATTTAATAGATAGTGATGAGTTTCTGAAGAACAGACTGGAAAATACTATATGAATAAAAAATAATCATAAATGTTCGTAAATATCCATGAATCAACATACTGACCACTTTCTTCATGCATTCTTCCTGATAAACCAGCTGCTTGGAGGACTAACAACAGTGATGATTCATTCGTACTAATTACTTAATGCTAAGTTACTTTTTGAGTTCCCCAACAAGTGAAGTGAAACATCAAACTGACATCACTCACTGTGTGTTCAGTGAGTGTTGAGGAGTTTTGAGTGTGGCGGGAGGGTCGAGCTCGTTCTCGTGCAAATATTAATTACTCATAAAAACACAAACACAACAAAGGACATTTCTTTTAGATTTCTTCCTGTTTAGTTGAAGTAATTGTCATTGTTCAAGTGCTAAAGTAGACAGTTCAGTTCAATGTCTTCTGTTCTGTTCTGTTCTCAAGAAAAAACCTTCTTTTAAGTAATTGTGTGTACACAAACAATGTTCTCAATGCTAGTGTCCTGGTGATACTGCGAGCAAAGTTTCATGTTGTGTCAAGCCCTCTTAGTGTTTTAAAAATTGTGATTTTGATGTTAGCGTACCAGTACCCCCGCACTCCATTGAGAATTAGCTTCCTTGGACACAAAACTAAATTAAATCTTAAAAGTTCCTCTTTTGACGTTATTATGCCTTTACACGAAGATTTGACTCATATTCAATCACAAATATAGCCTTGCTTGCTTTTGTGGCGAGAGTTTCACTTTAATGATTTCAAGCAGGAACGTTGTCCTCTCAAACATCTTTTCTTCTTTATTTAGTTTGTGGGGCTGCAGTTTGTCAGAGATCAGCTGTGCTTCTCTGGCCTCAGCTCTGAAGTCCAATCCCTCCCATCTGAGAAAGCTGCAGCTGAGTTACAACAAGCTGCAGGATTCAGGAGTGAAGCTGCTCTGTGATTTTCTGCAGAGTCCAAACTGTAGACTGGAGAGTCTGAGGTCAGTTCATTCCTTCTGTTACCGTTGTAGATCTGATTTGTTAAATTAGCATTTGAGTTTACATTCATACATTTCTTATGTTCATTTCCTAACTGTTTGCCACTCGTCCTTGTGTCACTAATGCTCTGCTCCTCTCACTTTACCCCTGAAAATGGGTGAAACAGTTGCTTAAGTGAAAATAATAAAGTAGCTTCAGGTCCTTCCTCAATTATGTTGCTTTCAGGAAATGTGTGTTATTTGATAAACACTTTCTAAACACTGTATTCACCTGATATCATGAATACACTTAACGAGCTGTTTTAAAACCACTCTTGTCAGTGGTGAATGCCGACAATGCATGCTAGTTAGATTTGTGTGTGACTTTGTGGGCAACAGTAATCTCACGGTAGCCGCAGTGTTTAGTAAGTTCTCAGTCATTTTTACCCACATTTCCTGATGGCAACATGACTGGGGAAGGCCCTGAGCCTTCTTTATGATGATGTCACTCACAACCCCACGCTCCTTTCAGCTGACACACACATAATCACACAAGTCAATGGTCCTTCTAACTTTTAGCATTTGTCAAAAGAGAAAAAACAACAACATATCACCATCAATAGAATAACATAATAGTATATTGAGTCACATTCAGGAATTCAGATCATGAACTCCACCAGTGACTTCATCAGAAATGACCTGGGGCCTCATTTATAAACGTTGCGTACGCACAAAAGAAGGCGTACGCCACTCTCTACGCACACCGTGGGATTTATAAAAAGAGAATTTGACGGGAAAATGTGCGGTCCTCCACGCACACTCTGACCCATGCGTACGCACATTACTGGGGTAAGGAGAAACTGCGCCACTGATGGCAGAAGAAAGAAACGGGAAAACTGTGTGAAACTGATACTGATGGTGTAAAATAAATAGTAATTTTATCTCTCATGAACAGTTTATCTGCAAGAAATGGATAAAGAAAAAAAAAATCTACAATGAATAAACAAACATAGTCCCTGGAGTGCACACAGGAAACATATGATTTAGGACAATAGTAAGACAACAGTAGGACAAATTGCGTTTACACTGATATGAATGCAGTTTAATATATTAATATCCGATACCATATAGCGCATTTCGATTCATTTCCGTTTTCAATGCATAACGCATAAAACATTTTGTAACGGTGTTTTGTTGCCCTACAAATAAAGACTTAATTATCTTATATTTTTAGTCGGTTGGTAATTCTCACACGTGTAGCAGATATTAACTGATAGATGGTATATAAAGGCAAGTATTTACAATGCTTTATGGCGCACAATGGCTGCTTTGGCACAGTTGGAGGATGTGGCAAACGGAGGGATACGGAGATAGCGGAACTTCAGAGACCAGCAAGATCCACTGGCCAACAGTGACGAGTGGCTGATGAGCCGTTTCCGACTCCCACGAGCTGTCCTTTGCGGTATTGGGCCCAGCGTTAGAGAGGAGCACCTGCAGAAACCACGCAGTGCCAGTCCCGCTTCAAGTGGTATAACTGGTTTGTCGCAGCAGTACATTTGCAGCATTGTCCGGTTTCCCAAATGTAATCGGTGCCACTAACTGCACTCATGTTGCTATAAGAGCACCGAGTGAGAATGAATTAGGCAGGCATCGGTGTCCCCCTCCTCCGTCACACGTCACTCTGGAGGGTTTCCCCGACGATCCCCGTCAGTTTTTCATCCAGCGGGGTGAGCTCCGGTTGGCCCGTTCACCTTTTGCTCTGTTTTCGGCATGCTTTCACTCACTCATGAATATTAATTAGGGGCGTTTCTCTGAGTATTTATGGGCAACTATGGGCGTGGTATGACCCGCACACAGGTGCGCCACATTTAGAGTGGAGTGTGATTTATAAAGGGAAATCGGCGTAGGACGTGCGTGCACACTGTTTTATAAATCAGGATATTTTTGAGCGTACGCACTTTCTGTGTTTCGTGCGTACGCAACCTTTTGACGTCAATCCTACGCACAGTTTTATAAATGAGGCCCCTGGTCACGTTTAGGCACCTTGAGTGGCTGTACACTGGGTCTTGTCACTTTTTGTATTTGACAGTGCTGAACTTGCATCCTGTTGGGTTCAGGTGTTTGGAGTTTCCATTTTCGAAACTTCTAAATTCTAAACCTTCTGCAGCTCTGAACAGATTATTAAACACTGAATGATTTCAAGCCAGAACATTGTCTTCTAAACTTACATCTTTTATTCTTTATTCAGTTTGAATGACTGCAGGTTGTCAGAGATCAGCTGTGCTTCTCTGGCCTCAGCTCTGAAGTCCAACCCCTCCCATCTGAGAGAGCTGGACCTGAACTACAACAACCTGAAGGATTCAGGAGTGAAGCTGCTGTGTTCTTTTCTAGGGAGTCCAAGCTGTAGACTGGAGAGTCTGAGGTCAGTTCACTAACTGTTATTATTGTAGATCTGAAAAGTTTATATAATAAATGAACCTAACTCAGGTGGAGGTGGAGTCACTACGTCCTTATTGAAGTAGCAGCTCGTTGCATTAATATTGATGAGAGTTCTTTTTCGCTTTTAGTATTTTCCAGTGTTGAACCCGCATCCTGTGTGTTCAGGTTTGAAGTTTCCATTTTCTAAACTTCTAAATTCTAAACCTTCTTCAGCAAAAGTGTCGATCCCTGAGTGCAACCTCAAGCCTTAGGTTGAGATCGTTTTATCGCCCAGCCCTACATCTTCATCATTTTATCTACCAAAATATTGTTGTGTTTATTAACTATCAAATTAGCTGAAAAGCGTTACCAGCCCTACCTTTTATCACCCGTCCTGTCTGATCCACAGACTGATATCTGCACACACACACACACACACACTCACACATACACACATATAGATATGCAGCAGCGCTCCTTCTCCTCCTCCTCTTCAGTTTATTTTTTCACATGCAGTCTAATGGGGGCAGAGGGTCAAGCAGCCGAGGATCACATCCTTGACCCTCACTGAAGACGGGTGCCACTGGTTAATATGTGCCAGACCCTGGTGCACCTGGCTCTTCATGGGTGACGACACTCGGATTGGTTTGATTTATGTTTTGCCCAAAACAAACCCCTGCATTTAAATATAACCTCTTGCCCCCAGATTATCTACCGTTTAACCAGGAAAAATGATTTGGACATGCCCTAAATTCACAAGGGCGTTGCATTTACACCATTTACACTATGTGCTTTGGACCATCTAAATAGGGCCCTGAACATTGTCTTCTAAACTTACACCATTTATTCTTTATTTAGTTTGTGGGGCTGCAGTTTGTCAGAGATCAGCTGTGCTTCTCTGGCCTCAGCTCTGAAGTCCAACCCCTCCCACCTGAGAGAGCTGGACCTGTACTACAACCAGCTGCATGATTCAGGAGTGAAGCTGCTGTGTGATTTTCTACAGAGTCCAAACTGTAGACTGGAGACACTGGGGTCGGTTCACTGACTCTGTTACTGTTGTTGACCTGATTTGTTACATTAGCATTTGAGTCTACATTCATACATTACTTATATACATAAAGTTATAAATCTTGTTTGGTTCATATTTTCACTTTTTTTTTTATCTATATTTAGTCTTTAGACTTCTGTTTCTTAAAATAACTGTAGAAAATGTTCTGTTAAAGTTGTTAAAGTAAATTAATGTCTGATTTAATCTGTAAACAGAAGGTCCTCTGAACCAACATTTAATTTACACACATTGGATTATAAACTGATTTTTAACTCTGTCATTTCTTCTTAATTCAGATTGAGGTGCTGCAGTTTGTCAAAGATCAGCTGTGCTTCTCTGGCCTCAGCTCTGAAGTCCAACCCCTCCCATCTGAGATTCCTGGAGCTGAATGAAAACAAGCTGCAGGATTCAGGAGTGAAGCTGCTTTGTTATTTTCTACAGAGTCCAAACTGTAGACTCGAGACTCTGAGGTCAGTTCACTGACTCTGTTACTGTTGTAGATCTGAGTTGTTAAATTAGCATTTGAATTTACAGTCATACATTTCTTATACATGAAGTTATAAATCTCCTTTGGTTCATATTTTCATGTTTTTTTTATTTAGATTTAGCCTTCAGACGTCTGTTTCTGAAAATAACTGTAGAAAATGTTTCCTTAGTTGTTAGTGTAAATTGATGTTTTATTTATTCTGTAAACAGATGATCCTCTGAACTAATATTTAATTTACACATATTGGATTACAAATTGATTTTTAGCTCCATCATTTTTTCTTTATTTAGATTGTGGAACTGTAGATTGTCAGACATCAGCTGTGCTTCTCTGGCCTCAGCTCTGAAGTCCAACCCCTCCTATCTGAGAGAGCTGCACCTGAGTGGAAACAAGCTGCAGGATTCAGGAGTGAAGCTGATTTGTTATTTTCTACAGAGTCCAAACTGTAGACTGGAGACTCTGGGGTCGGTTCACTGACTGTTACTGTTGTTGATCTGATTTGTTAAATTGGCATTTGAGTTTACATTCATACATTACTTAAATACATAAAGTTATAAATCTTATTTGGTTCATATTTTCATGTTTTTTAAAACTAGACTTAGTCTTCAGGCTAATGTTTCTTAAAATAACTGCAGAAAATGTTCAGTTAGTTTATAAAGTAAATTAATGTTTCATTTAATCTGTAATAGAAGATCCTCTGAACTAACATTTAATTTACACACATTGGATTATAAATTGATCTTTACTCCATAATTGATTCTTTATTCAGATTGAGGCGCTGCAGTTTGTCAAAGATCAGCTGTGCTTCTCTGGCCTCAGCTCTGAAGTCCAACCCCTCCCATCTGAGAGAGCTGAACCTGAGCTATAACAAGCTGCAGGATTCAGGAGTGAAGCTGCTTTGCGATTTTCTACAGAGTCCGTACTGTAGACTGGAGACTCTGAGGTCAGTTCACTGACTCTGTTACTGTTGTAGATCTGATTCGTGAAATTAGCATTTGAGTTTACATTCATACATTACTTATATTCATGAAGTTATAAATCTCCTTTGGTTCATATTTTCATGTTTTTTTCATCTAGATTTACTCTTCAGACTTCTGTTTCTTAAAATAACTGTAGAAAATGTTAAGATAGTTGTTAACCCTCTGGGGTCCAGGGTATAATTGGCCGTTTTTTTAAATTGTTTTTGATTTCACCATTATATTTCACATTAAAAACTGTTTACCTTGCCAGTTTGCTATAATTTTTTCGCACAACCTCACGTGTGATTTTACAGTTATTTTTTCATTTTGACACACTGTGTTAACACAATGGACCTAAAATCACAATAAAAACATAAAATCAGAGTAGGAAAAAGTTTGATTTTTTACTGTGGAAACCACAAATATGTTCAACGAACCATTTGTATTACTTATAATGCAAATATAAGTTGTTGTTTGCTAAATTTTGTGCATACATTTTTGAAATTTACAAAGTTATATGTAACTATTTACATTTAAATGGCTCCCTCTGCTCCTTCCAGCTCCACTGCCTGCTCCACATTCAGCGGTCTCGTCATTGTGTTGACTCACAAAACAAAAAACGACTACACTACACACTAAGCACATTGACTATACACTGCAACATGCTAAATACCACAAATCCCTCAACTCTTAAAACTTGCTATGTCTATTGCTGTCTCCATCACCGTCACTATTTTACTGCCATTCCTCCCACAAATTCCCCCTGTTCCTCAGCAACCAAATCAAGTTTTTTGCTATAATTTTGTGATTGGTTGGTGTGGTGCCTTTTTCCACCAATAGGAAAGGGTTTTTTTTGCTTGCAAACACTTTCGTAAGAAAAGCCCGTTTTGATCGTTTGTTCCTGCACCAAACGCGCAGCAAACATGACAGTAATGTTTGCGAAAAAAACGCAGCATACGTTATTTACTGCAAGTCTGGTTTTACTTGGCCTGAAAATAGAAGATCCTCTCAAATAACATTTAATTTACACACACTGGATTATAAATTGATTTTTATATCCATCATCTATTCTTTATTCAGATTGTGGGGCTGCAGTTTGTCAAAGATCAGCTGTGCTTCTCTGGCCTCAGCTCTGAAGTCCAACCCCTCCCATCTGAGAGAGCTGGACCTGAGTAGAAACAAGCTGCTGGATTCAGATGTGAAGTTGCTGTGTGATCTGAAGGAGAGTCCAGACTGTAGACTGGAGACTCTGAGGTCAGTAGAGGGTTGGAGTCAGTTCATGCTGGTTTCAGCAGTATTGTACTAAACACAGTATCAAAGTAAAGATCCAGTATTTCCTGCTTTCCTCAGTGAAGCTGTGAGAGGAGAACAGTCAGCCAATCAGACGAGCCAGAATCTTGTTGTGATGGTGTGTTTGAGTTGATGTGAAGACGACTGTTGTTGTGTTCATGTCTACAGGAAATAAAGCTGATCACAGCTGACAGCATCACAGGATGTATAGAGACAGTGTCCTCATTCATCAAACTGTCGGAGCATCAAATCTGATCTCAAAGTGTTTGTTCTCTCATTTCAACACTGAAGAACTGATCAGTTCACCTTTGTCACAGCTGTCAGATCAGTCTGACTGAAGGCTGTTATTTCAGAGAACCATCATTACATTTAGTAACCATGTGGTCTGTTTACAGACCAGAACCTCTGCTGAAGTCCAGAAACCACAGCTGATGTTTTACTGTTCAATGTAGGACCTTTAACGTTATATTTATATCTGCCCATGTGTCATTTGATTTGTCCAGATATTTTATAACAGACTCCATATTTACATATTTGTCATGTAATGTTTCCAAAGTAGATGAAATCTTTAAATGTGAGTGAGACTCTGGTTTTTAACAGCAGTAAATCATCATTAAAGTCAGCTGTGAGTATCTGTGTTCTGCAGTAATGATGCGGTCAGGGACTGTCAGCAGTTTATTTCCACTGTGTCTCTAGTGAAACCTGCAGAGTAAACAGACTTGATGTCCAAAGTGTCTGCAGGTCTGTGAGCTTCACTCCAACACGTTAACATGAAGCTGAAAGGAAGCTGGCTACGCTACACAGCCGCTCCACTTGTGGTCTGAACAGGACTGAAGTCCTGCTGGTCTTTATATCACTGACTGACAGCTGATGGAGGGAGTCTCTGGAAACACTCATTTATCACTTCTGCTGTCTCTCTGATTCTCTCATCAGCTGGACATGATCTCTGTCAGAGTGGTGAGAAAGGTGGAGGTGTTGAGAGGATCAGCTGTGTCCTGATGATCCAGAGAGGTTGAAGCAGCACCATCAGCTGGTGGGTGGAGAGGCTCTGACTGGGCCGTGTTACTGGGAGTTGGAGTGGAGAGGAGAGCTTCATCCAGCAGTGACTGACGGACCAATCACAACAAGTGGAGATGACTGTCAGTGCTGCAATGTCCAGTCCAGCATCATCCCTGTGTTCCTCTGGATGTGACAGAGTATCATCAGTGTATCTGGACTGCTCTGCTGCTGCTCTGTCCTTCTACACAGTCTCTGCAGACACACTGACACTCCTCCACTCCTTCTGCTCCACACTCTCACACCTCCTCCACCTGGACCTCCACCTCGACCTGGTTCTTTTATTCACTCACATATTCTCCACACAAAGCACCAGTGATGTAATACATAATGACTTTGTTTTGTTGCTGTAACTGAAGACCATGAAAGGAAGAACACTGATTGATTTCACTGATGTTATTTAGTATTTTATAGTTTTTGTAACTTCTCATATGATCGAAATGTTGTTAAACAATGTACAAATATTAAACACCAGAGTCACATATTTTGGTGGTAATGTCTTTTATTAATGTTTAAATTCTTTTTCGTAAGATTTTCTTTTCTAGTAGGAAACAAATCTGAATCTTTAGACTCTGTCAGCAAAGTGTCCAAATGACAGAATTAAAACCTCCAAGAAACCAGCCGCAGATGTTCTGACTGAGCAGCTCAGTGTGTAGAGACGCTGCCTCTGAGACTAGAGTTTGTGGGTTTGATCCTCAGTTTGCTCTGCTTCAGGAAACTGAGCTGGGTTGAGTTTTTTCTCAGAATGATTAACTTTTATCAGAATTTGACTTTTCAGAATTGTCAGTTTTTATAGAACTTTGGCTTTTTTGTCAGAGAAATTTCACTTTTGTCAGAATTTTTCTTTGGTTTCATTTTATCCTCAGTTCAACTTTAAGAATTCTTCCTCTTTTCAGAATTTAATTTTTATGGAAACGTTTTGCTTTGTTCAGAATTTTCGCTACTTTTGCATTTGCTCCGACTGACAGTTAATGATTCATCATTACCATCCCCACCTTTACATGATCATTGTAAATGTTTATTTCTGAAGAAAAGACAAAAAAAACAGCAGGTCTACAGCAAATCATCAAAGTTTATTTCCTGCACATTTAAAAGCAAATCAAAGTAGAAGCTTCTATGATGAATGACAGCCCCATCAGTTTAGAAACAAACAAAAAGCTCAACATCAGCTCAGTTCTGTGGCACCAACCGGCTGCTGTGTGTTCACGTCTGGATCAAGTGTTTCCTGTCCGGCTGTTTGTTGGATTCAACAACAGCAACATGCAGCAGCAGCAGCTCACATCCAAACTCTGAGCTCAGTTTCTCACAGAACCACTGAAATGACCCAAATCTGCAGTTCTGGAACTCTTCAGACCTGCAGAGTGAGTCAGCGTCGCCCTCTAGTGGTCAAATAAAACAAACAGTGCATAAACCCTGTTAATCTGTCACTCAAATAAATTAGCTCGGCAATTTAGCTCTCAGGTCATCATCCTTCAGCCAGTATTTACACCAGTGCTTCAGCCACTTCAACGGTTTTTACAATCTACAGACAAACAATAGAAAACGTCGACCCAAATTCACCTTTTGGTAAATCATTTGTGATTTTGTGAAAAAGCTGCGTGAGGAGAGAAGCTGGACGTAAACAAATGTACAAACAGAAAAGTAGAAAACAGGCACACGTTGAGGGTTTGGAGATCGCTCTCTATCACTTGTTGCTGCTCTCAGGAGAGAAATGGAACCGCTGAGCTGTTTCATGATGAGCCGGCCTGTTGGACGACACTGGAGGGAGCGTCCACATGGTGACAGCCCTCAGTCCCCAGAACCTGTCAGCACCGGGTTAAAGGGCAGGTTCGGTCCCACATCGCTCAGCTGACTGCTCACTTATTTCCTGTCCACAGATCTGATGATGACGTCTGTCAGTGTGTTCACAGGACCTTCAATCCTAAATTAACGCCTTTAAAAGTCATTGTTTGTCCGTCCTGAACCCAAAGAGATTTAATGTGCCAGGAGAAGGAGAGGATGACTGGATGTTCATTTTTAGGTGAACTGTTCCTTTAAGCTCAATAAACACGAGTAATATTTGTTCTGTTGACACGTTTTTAACACGATTTCACACCAAATGCCAAAGTTATCGAGCACATTGTGTTTGAAAGAAGCGCAGCACAAAACTCTCTGCAGCGTTTGTGCTCCCTCCATGATGAACTTCCTGTTTGTGACACATCCACCGTGAAGATGAACATCCATCAGCTCTCAGCTCTGACAGGTGAGGACTTCCTGTTCTCCTCCTCTGTGACAGGCAGCTGAAGATCTTTGGGTTGTGGACCAAACACTCGTCCACATCTTCACACATTTTACAGAGCAGAACAACTGGATACTTGTCAGATGATCAACATGAAGATAACATTCATTAGCTGCAGACTTTCTGAGGAGTGTGAAGTCACACACACACACACACACACACACACACAGACCTCACCTCTGCGACTCTGCACTGAAGACGCAGGGAAACATGACAGCAGGAAGGCAGAGAGAGAAACAGAGGAGAGAGAGTGATCGTCGTGCACAGCGAAGGTTTAAGTTGATTCAGAAACAGGTGAAGCAGGAAGAGAACACACACCTGCACAAACACATCAGCTGATTCTGAGAGGAAGCAAACACAACGTGAGAGAGTTTGGACCGAACATGGACCATCAGGACCGACCGTGTTGTGCACTGAACTGCTGAAACTAGAGTTTAAATCCATTTAACTGGACTTCATATTACTGACGTCCCTCATATCCAACAGATGATCAGAATCTGTGAGAGAATAAATAGAAACCAGCAGCCAGTTTTCTGGCTGATGGTCTCGTTTGATGATCTGCGTCATAAAGAGGCTTCAGTGTTAAACAGACGCTTTCAGAACGTGTTTAAAGTTCCTGTACAAAGTTCATCTACTTATTTATTTACTGCTTTAACTTTCCAGTCGCCTTTTTAATGTTCTGATGCTGATGTTTAAATATAACATGTCATTTGTTGAGCTTTGAGCAGATTCAAAGTTAAAATGCCTGTTGTTGAAGCTGACGTCATCAGCACCGTTCATGTCCTGGTGCTCCTGCTGGAGCTGCTTTCTGCCAGCAGATGGCACCATTTCACTGTTTGGACCCAGACTGCTTTGTGTGAATGGATCCAGTTTGTGTGTGCAGTGAGAACTGAACTGGTGACGTCAGTACTTTCTTTCTGACTTACGTCATTTTACAAACATCTCAAGTGTGATTAGAATTGAATTGAAGTTGATTTAAAATGATGAAACTGGATGTGAATTAAAGCAGCACACAGATGAAGATTAAATGTTTTATATATATTTATTCAACAAAACAAATGTGGACATAAAAAGACTCTTTCAACCATCAAATCACAAACTCAGTTTGTGTTTGAGCGAGAGAGAGACAGAGAAAAGGTTCAGAGTGAATGAAATGAAATACAACTCGTTCAGAGAAAAGTAAAAAGGACTTAGATAAATAAAACAAATAGGTAAAAATATATAATCACAACGGATAAATAAAATAAAGAATAAAGGAAGCAGGCTCGTCTCACATTAATTTGTACAGAGTGAATAAAGAGAAATACTTTGACAGCTTCTTTATCTTCATAATCGACAGATTCACTTTGGACTTTTAACTCATTCTTCATGTTTATCAGACTCAGTTTAGTTTGGAAGTTTCTGCATTTATGTATCAAGAATTTACTTAACAACAGTAAAACATTGACGATAAAATCCAAATCCAGATTTCTCTCAGAACTTCCAGCCTCGCCAGTTTTCTGTGTCAGTGGTGATAGTTCGGTTCTGTTGGACTGTAGCGGCCCTGCATGTCCTTCCAGAACAGTTGGACTGATTCACAGTGAAACAACATGTGATCCAAACTTTCAAACCACATTATTCACATCAGAGTTAAACCTCAGTCTCAACAACTGGTTAGTTTGATGAATCTCAGTGAAGATGTTGAAGTTCAGCTCTTCCAGCTGAGGAGGGAGAGGGACTGAAATGTCTCTCCTCCGTATTATCTTCACCTCATCACCGGAGCTGCTTGTTGTTGACAGGCTCATCGTGTCTGTCTCATCCAAACCTGGCAACAACCACCGTGACGGTGACGTACGTACGTAACATGGCCGGTGGGCGGGGCCAGAGAGTGACTGTTGGTACGAGTTGGACCGCGAAGATGTCTGAAAGAATCAAACCGTCAGGCGTCGAGAAAAGGAAAAGGAAGAAGGTTGAGGAGGCAGAAAAACAAGAACAAGGTAATGTGAAGTAATGCAGAGCTCACCAGGTGATGAACGTTTAGCGACAAAACGTCTGTTTTTAATTCAACATGTAGAAAAAGACGTCAACGGCTGCGGTGCTGCTAGCTAGCTAGCTAGCTGTAGACTGCGTCAGGCTCTGTCGCCACCGGCGGTCTCAGTTCTGTAGAAGAGAGAAACTGGAACTCTGAAGTTGACGGTTAGATTTTTATCTTTATTAAAACATAAACAAAAAAATAGGTGCATTAATTTAACTTTTCTCCACGTGTTTTTTATTTTATTTAGTTATCTGAGTGAAAATATGAAGAGATGTCCTGAAACGTAGCTTCCATCTTCCAGGTGAGTTTGTGATGATGTGTGTTTTTATGAAAAGAGTTGATGAGGAAAGTGACAAAGTTGTTGTGGTGTTACAAAGACGACTGCAGCAGCAACATGTCTGTGAAGAAGCTGTTCCAGGACAAAGCTCACGTTGAAGAGCTGAACGTTACTTGTTCAGCTGATCTACAACCAGAAACATTGTTCAAGGGAGGTAAACTCAGCTGACCAGGGGAAGATTGTCTGACAGCAATCTGAACTTAGTTTGCTGTGTTTGGTTTATCTGTGTTAGTTTGAGCTGTTCAAGCAGAGGGAGGTAACCATGGAGACACCTGAACAGAAACAAGTACACATGTGATTTACAGGAAATGACAAGAGGAGGAGCAACACTGACCAGAGAGGAGACAAGGATGTGAAAGTGTTCAGTCAGTCAGAGTTCAGACTCCATCTTGAGTGAGCAGAGCAGCAGGAGGAGAAGACGTCTGAGGCAGGGTGAGTTTTATTTCTACATTATTGTTTTACAGTCAAAGTCTCTGATTCTTCTGTGAGTACAGCATGACTGGATACAAAATTCACACTGAACAAGAGACAATAAGCTCATATTTAAAGGGATATTCCGGTGTAAGTTTAATCCATGGTCAAAATCAGCGTGAAACTGTTAGACTCCCTCTTGAGAGATCAAGTTAGCAGACCGCTAATTTACGGAGTTTTATCAACCTCAGAAACGACCGCACGACAACAATACACTGCAGTAAATGGAATCAAATATAAACCGGCTCCAAAAAGTCTCAAATAATGCTCAGTACAGCACCAAACTTCTGCAACAGTACAAATAGCGTCCCAGCACATAGTCTGGGGCATCTAACCTCTGCTAGCTTAGCTAGATTTCTATTGGGAAGCCAAAAACAGATTTCAACTCTCCTCCATCAGCTTCCGGGTCGGGGAAGTCCCGACCCGACGATTACTGAGTGTGGTTAGAAATGCTCAATTCCGTTCTTTTCCCTGTCCGCCCTCGATTATAACTGTTATAAACTGGCAAGTAAGACACATATGAACTTTGATTGCTTTTCCATGGAGTCATAATCATACATTTTCATTCATGAGCCACGGAACTCTACTGCACTCGGTTATCGAGTTGTCGGCACTTCCCATCAACAGGGAGCTGCTGCAGAAGAGAGGTACATTTTGTCAGCTTTACAGTAGAAATCCAGCTAAGCTAGCTAGTTTTAATGCCCCGGACTATGTGCTGAGACCCTATTTGTACTGTTGCTGAAGTTTGGTGCTGTTCTGAGCATTTTTTGGAGCTTTTTGGTTGTGGTCTATATTTGGATCCATTTACAGTGTATTGTTGTCGTGCGGTCGTTTCTGAGGTTGATAAAACTCCGTAAATTAGCGGTCTGCTAACTTGATCTCTCGAGAGGGAGTCTAACACAGTTTCACGGTGTGTTAGACCATGGCTTATATTTACACCGGAATATCCCTTTAAAGAAAACAGACGTGTGTGTGTTGCTTCCTCTTTTTCTTCCATTAACTTTCCTTGTGACTCATGTGTCCCGAGCTCACAGTCAGTATTATAATGCTTATTTCTCAGACTGACTCAAGTCCAGAAGGCAACATGTCTTCCTGTCAGAATAGTCTAACAGTAAAACATTTTCACTAATAAAGCCTCGATTAGAGTCTGTTTTATGGATTTCTCTGTTCACTCATTGAAGATATTGTGTTGTACCAAAGTAGATCCTGTACTGTCCTGTTGGTCTGAAGGATCCAGATTGCTGTTTCATTATTAACAAATCAAAATCAATCTTTACTTGTATGGCGCTTTTCATACAGAAAAGTAGCACAAAATGCCTTACAGAGATTAAAAACAACAACAGAAAAAAAGACACAGCAAATAAAATGAAGAGAAGAAGGTCAGAAGAACCCTCCCACCCCCACAGACATGCACAGATACATACACACTCATACAACCACTCACACATACACTCGCTGTCACTTAAGAGACGCGGCTGGGCAGCGAGACCTGAGGCGCAGAGGAGGCTACCTTTGGGGGACAACCCAACACTGAGAGATCACGGTCCAAGGCCGCAGGGAGCGCCGCCCCAAAGACCACCCCGACCGGGCAGACAGGAGGCCCCGCACCAGGGTGCAAAGCCCTCTAGCCACTCGGGCCGAAACCGTCCATGGGACAGCACCCCCAGCGGCCAGACCAGAGACAACTCCCAGTCTGGCAGGCCCCCCGTGAGGAAACACTGGAGCTTAAAACTGACAGCCTAAACATATTAACATATTTGTTGTAACTGAATACTAAGAATGAGATTCTTTTAGACATTTAACCTCTGACATGTAAAAGTTTGAACCCAGTTGCAAAGCCACAACGTGATTTTTGACTTTAGAAAAATTATTTCCTATTTAACATGAGTTCTTATAAAACTTGTTTGTATTTAAAATCGTATTAACAGCTGTTATTTATTGTTGGTCTAGTCAACAAATTTGAAGTAGACAAAACAATTGTCATCACAAAGTGACCTCACTAAAAACCTGAGCAGTGATCCAGGTACAACAATAAAGAAATAACATGTGCAGGCAGGAAGTGGAGACTTTGAGTGGACAGACTCATACTGAGGGACGTCCCTTTAATTACACATCAACATGGCCCATCTTTGAAAATGTCATTTTTGTTGAGCATCACATTGGGTGATGAGACTGCAGCTTCACCGGCTCCATTTTACACCTTCCTCCTCCTCTTCATCTTGTTTCACCTGTTTGTCTTCCTCGTCTTCATGTTGTTTTCCTTCCATGTGTTACATATTTACCTCAGTGCTTTCTGAAGTGCAGAAGATGAGTGATTGTGTGGAGGAAGAGGAGGACGGAGCAGAGTCTGCAGTCTCCAGCTGTCTGTCTATGAAGAGTGACTGGTCCAAAGATTTTCCTCCAGTGTTCAGTAAAGAACCTGGACCCTCAGACACACAGTAAGAGGACTGCCACATTTTTAATCACCAGACTGTCAGTATCAGAAATGTGTGTATGTAAAACTGTGTATTGACATGAAATAAATACAAACATGTTGGTTTTTCCAGAAGTCAGTACCACAGAGGGAGAGAAGAGTCTGCAGTCTCCAGCTGTCTGTCTATGAAGAGTGACTGGTCCAAAGAACCACCTCTGATGTTCAGTAATGAACCTGGACCCTCAGAGACACAGTAAGAGAACTGATACTAACTTCAGTTTATATAACTGAATCATTAACATTATATGACTGTAGCTGCACTAACACAGAACACAAATATTTTCTGGGAATTACGTTTTAAACATTGTGATTTGTATTATATGTAGTGATGAGACAATTATGTGTCAACATCAGATATTCTTTTTTGAACACACTTGAGTGTTGCATCATGGGATATAGCCTAAATATTGTTGACTAGTGAGATACTTCAAGTTCATTCATTGTTTGTCTGTTAGAGAAATTTAGTCTTCAAAGTGTTTAGTTTGCTCAGTTAAACCTTCAGGAGTTTGATGGTTTATTCAACGTGTTTTGCTGCGATGGAAGAATTACTGATGAACGAAACGAACAAAAGTCATCTCAATTTCTTTTAGGGCTGTCACTTTAAAAAAAAAGTTCGAAAGAAATTTAAAATGACACGCAATTTATTTGAATGAATTCGTATACATTTCCCACGCCGCGGCGCCCCTCCAACAGGAGAGAATTTCTCATAACTTTGAGCAAAAAATTTAACAAACAAGGTAAAATTGAACCGATAGGCAAGCCGAATGGCCCATCGGCCCAGCTTAATTTCTGATGCTAACCCTGTTTTCTGAAAATAATGCGTTAGGCAGTTCATTTTCACAACGCCACTCGACAATCTTTGGCTTCTCAATTTTGTGTTTTGATTTTAGTTTTCGCCCTGCAGTCTTCACTGTGTGTGCGCGTGTGGTCATGTGTCTGTTATGGAAGCACTGCATTGGTTAGATCTGATTACAATGCTTGGAAGCAGGAAAGAGGAAGCACTAAAGTACAATAACTAATGTGTGTCTCATTCGTCCAGTTTACTAATACAATCTGCTGCTGGTTTTGAGTCACTGGGTCACATGACATTGAAAATATTGAAAAAATTAATTATTATTTTATGCTAAGTAATTTAATGACGGTCCCTAAATCAGTCTCCAGTGATTCAGCGCGAGGGGCTGACCGTCCTCCTGCTGCTGACACTGGGAGAACCTCAGTAAAGTCTCAGCTGGACCCGAGTGAATATCCAACCTGAAACAAACTTCACAGCGGTTCCATGAGTCGCCTGTTGCAGCCTTTGAATAGGATGACGAGGATTTCAGTCACTCAACTTAAACAATGACTTGTAGAAAGTATACAAATAGCAGTTATGACAATAATAATCGATTTCAAGATAACACAGGGTGCAGTGCTTTCACTGTGTGCAACCTAAACTCGCCATTCACCCCCCGTGATACCAAACCTGCAAAAATCATGTCTTTTTTTTTTTTTTTTTTTTTTTTTTGCGGTAGCGCTGAAAATGTAGAATGCATATCGAGGAAACACTGACACATCAGATAACCTTCAGCAACAATTGCAGGCTCTTCGGTGGAGCTCTGCTTTGAATGAGTTAGTTGATTCTCAACATTACAACTAAACGGATTCTCACTTCTTCACCATTTACTGCGGGCATGTTTTCATTTTCGTCCTTAACATATATACTTTTTCACCTAAAAAGGGGCTAGCCTCGCCCATGGCATGTACAACAGTTTCTGTCTGAGTCCCACTGATGCGACTGAATGTAATTTACTATTCGCACAGGAAATAATCAACCATTGCCACTGATACGCCCTGTCCAGACTAAAGCAAACTGCAGCTCATTTTGAAAGGTCTCCATCAGACAGCTGCCTGCTGGAAGAAAAGCAGGAGCTCCTTGGATCAAAAAAGGAAAGACGAATAAATGACTGTGTCACCAGATGGAATACAACCTATGGTCCGTGTACGTTGCGGCCATCCGATTTTTGTTTTGAAGTCGACAAGCGGAAAACGGATAATGAGTCGTTTCCCGTTTTTCGCTTCAAAATAAAAGAACGAAAAACGGAAAATGACTCGTATCCAGTTATTCGTTTTAAAATCGGAAAACGGAAAACGACTCGTTAACTGATATTAGGTACTGTGTTCGTGAATGGGAATTGGGGATGAAATGACAGTGCCACTTTTCATTCCAGATTTTGCCATGCGTCTTTTTTAATGACCCGGAAGGCGCCGTGTTATGCCGCGAAAACACTTGATCTGATCCGAAGGACGATTTCAGTGTCATGTCTATATCCGAATATTAAGAGTTTATAGCAGCCAGGAGTTACAGTTACAGTTTGCTTTAGTCTGGAAAGGGCGTATCAATGGCTTTCACCTCAAGCCCCTTGCGCACTGCCAGGTTCAGCGTGTGGGCCAAACAGGGTACATGAATAAGCCCCAGATCACGTATGGTGTTTACATAGTTCAGAGCATTGTCTGTGGCGACCGCTACAACCGCTTCACAGAGGATGTCAAATTCATCCAGTATGCTGCCAATGCTGTCCGAAACATTGACAGCTTCCTCTCAGCTCCTTAGTAAACAGAACATAATTGTCAAGTTCCCATTAGTCTGTAATATAGTGAGCTGTGACTGTCACATAAGCATGTGTGGCCAGCGATGTCCATCCGTCTGTGGTAAGTGCGAGGGTCTTATCCTTCAGAATAATCTTTATGTTTTCCCGTGTGGTGTCATACAGTTAGTTGCACTATGTGTGTTGAGATTGTGGTCTGACTTGAAATTTTATAGCGAGGCTCCAGTTCCATCATGAGATCCCGAAACCCCTCTCCCGAAACGATAGCAATTGGCCGCAGATCCTTGCAAACAAATCTTGTTATCTTGTCGGTGATAGCATCTTTACGAGCTGCTGGCAAGGGGCCTGCTGAAGGTGGCGAGTAGAAGGCCGTCAGTCGAGGTTGTGAGCGCGACGTTGCTACAGCAGCTCAGCTTGTCTGTGGTGCCTCGGTCTCCGCTGCTTCGTGTGGGTGGTAAGCTAGCAGGTGAGTCCGCAGATTTGTTGTTGTCGAGCAAGAAAGCTGCTTTTTACAAAGTTGACAGGTGGCTTTATTCTTGTTTGTCATTTTTCCATTCACGGTGTAGAACCCAAAATACCTTCATACATTACTTCGCAGATGTCTTGGTGTCATTTTTTTCCGCTCAGGACGGCTTTGCCCGCCAGTGTCCTCCATTGTTGTAGCAACCAACGTAATATCACTAGCTGAATTGATAGGTCAAGGGTCAAAAGGGCGGGCAATAGGTCTAGTTGATAGCGAAGATTTAGAGCACCCTCTGCTGGATCACAAGGCGAAATACTTCAAATGGTTTTACTGTACATTTTGATTTCGAACAGGTCATTACGAACAAATATTTGAATTTCAAAACACAAGAATTGCAACTTGCACTGAATGTCAGGATGCAGGAGCAAGTAATTAACAGATAGATCAATTACACGATTGAGGGATTTATGTTCTGCTTTAATGACAAGTGAGGATTTCTTTTTTGTCTTTGCAAAGGCTCCATTGATGAGGGCTGGAAGTATCTCATGGAAACTGCCCCAGAATTTTCACTCAGAGATTGTTTTTATTTTTCAATTTTTATTTTTTTGCTGTTAATGAGGTCATGTTTTATGGTCCTTTTTGTGCGGTGCAAATTGCTCCACTGTGACTCAGACAGAAACAAAGTGTCAGTGATTGGGATTTCAGTCCAGATTCAGACCTTGGAGAAGACATACTTATGTTTACAGTCTGACTTCTCTTTTGTCCGACCGATCTATGATTTGTAATCTGAGTGATTTTCCTTTATCTCTTCAGAAAGACAGAGGGAAGTGTTTCTGTGGAGGAGCAGCCGTCCTGCTGTTCTTTGTGTCAGGACGTCCTAAAGGATCCAGTCTCTACCAGCTGTGGACACTGGTTCTGCAGGCAGTGCATCACCTCATACTGGGACCAGTCTGCTTCATCAGAACACTCCTCCTGTCCCCAGTGTGGAGAAAGATCCAGAACAAGGGCTGGACTGCAGACAGTCAGTCAGACTAACACTGTACAAAGTAAGACTGAACATCTGTCTGCTGATGTCATCATGTCTGAAAACAGGAACTGTTCATTTATTAAAGGAACAATTGTTGTGTTCTGTAGAGCATTTAATATTATCATGAACATCATTTATTCAAAAACATTTTTATTTAATCAAAATTCTTGCTCTCAATTTAATCCCAGAATGTTTTCTTCTCTTTCAGCTGATAGTGTTCTGCAGGAGGCTTTAGATGAACATAAGATCAGTCTGAGGAGGAGATGTGAACGTGTGACTGAAGGAAGTGATGGAACAGGAAGTGATGAAACAGGAAGTGGAACCCTCCTCAACAGGATCTACACTGAGCTCTACATCACAGAGGGACAGAGTGAAGAGGTTAATACCCAACATGAGGTGAGACAGCTAGAGACAGTTTCCAAGATGGCGATCCTCCATGACACTCCAATCAGGTGCTGCGACATCTTTAAAGCCTCACCTGACCAACAGAGACGCATCAGAGTCGTTCTGACCAACGGCGTCGCTGGAGTTGGAAAAACCTTCTCGGTGCAGAAGTTCACTCTGGACTGGGCAGAGGGCTCCGAAAACCAAGATGTCAGTCTGCTGGTTCTGCTGTCGTTCAGGGAGCTGAACCTGATCAGAGATGAGCAGTACAGTCTTCTCAGGCTGCTCCATGTTTTCCATCCAACATTACAGAAGGTGACAGCAGAGAAGCTCGCTGTCTGTAAACTTCTCTTCGTCTTTGACGGCCTGGATGAAAGCAGACTTTCACTGGATTTCAAGAACCATGAGGTCGTGTCTGATGTCACACAGAAGTCATCAGTCAGTGTGCTGCTGACAAACCTCATCCAGGGGAAGCTGCTTCCCTCGGCTCTCGTCTGGATCACTTCCAGACCTGCAGCAGCCAATCAGATCCCTCCTTCATGTGTGGACAGGGTAACAGAAGTACGAGGCTTCACTGACGTCCAGAAGGAGGAGTACTTCAGGAGGAGGTTCAGTGATGAAGATCTATCCAGCAGAATCATCTCACACATCATGACCTCCAGGAGCCTCCACATCATGTGTCTGATCCCAGTCTTCTGCTGGATCACTGCTACAGTTCTGGACCACATGTTGCGTACAGACCAGAGGGGAGAGCTGCCCAAGACCCTGACTGACATGTACTCACACTTCCTGCTGGTTCAGACAAAGAGGAAGAAGCAGAAGTACAATGAGGGACGTGAGACGAGTCCACGGAAGCTGACGGAGGCTGACAGGGAAGTTCTTCTGAAGCTGGGGAGGCTGGCATTTGAACATCTGGAGACAGGAAACATCATGTTCTACCAAGAAGACCTGGAGCGCTGTGGTCTTAATGTCACAGAGGCCTCTGTGTACTCAGGAGTTTGTACAGAGATCTTCAGAAGAGAGAGTGTGATCTTCCAGAAAACAGTCTACTGCTTTGTTCATCTGAGCGTTCAGGAGTTTCTGGCTGCAGTGTACATGTTCCACTGTTACTCCAACATGAACACAGAGGTCCTGGAGGCTTTCCTAAAAGACTTCAAACTCAATGACTTAGAACCAAAGTCTGTTTTTGAAAAGATTTCTGCCTTTTTTATTTGCAGTGAGACCCATTACCAATCCCTGGATGACTTCCTGAGAAGCACCATGGAGAAATCCCTTGAAAGTAAAAATGGCCACCTGGACCTGTTTGTTCGCTTCCTTCATGGCCTCTCTCTGAAGTCCAACCAGAGACTCTTAGCAGGTCTGCTGGGTCGTACACACATGAGTGCCAAAATCGTCCAGAGAGCCATCAACAACCTGAAGAAGATGAACAGAGATGATGTCTCTCCTGACAGAAGCATCAACATCTTCCATTGTCTGATGGAGATGAACGACCACTCAGTTCATCATGAGATCCAAGAGTTCCTGAAGTCAGAGAACAGATCAGAGAAGGAACTCTCTGTGATCCACTGCTCAGCTCTGGCCTACATGCTGCAGATGTCAGAGGAGGTTCTGGATAAGTTGGACCTAGAGAAGTACAAAACATCACAGGAGGGACGACTGAGACTGATTCCAGCTGTGAGGAACTGCAGGAAGGCTCGGTAAGTCCAGATGTGATTTTCAACATTATAAATCAATGTAGATTAGAAAGTTAATGATGTGACGTGCAATTTTTATGTCCAAAGCACATTTATGGAGTAAAAATACAAAAAATGTTAATAAAAAACACATTAATTTAATCTATGAATCTCTGCTAATGATAGGAAAATGTATTGAGGGTTTTACAAAGTTTAAGAGTTATTAGACACAATGGTCACAAAATGTCATACCGGATAACTGTCCAGACCTCATGATGAAATGCAAAAAAGCTACCAAGTAGTTGAAAAGAAAATAAATTTAAAAATCTCTGCCCCAGGCATTATTGTATGAGTGTTGCCTTTGATATATGAAAATGTTACAAAAAATATGATATCCAGTGGATTGTTATGCTTTGGAGCAGCTTGTCCCAAAACTGGTATGTCAGCCAATGTCATCCAGGATAACAAGCAATATGGAGCAAATTATGGGGCACACATTATCAGACAAGAAGTTAGGCCATCAGGAAGACCCAAAAGGACCCCCAAACAATGGTGAAAGGTTAAAAAGTCTCTTTTAAAATGTGCTTTGCTCTTTTCAGTCACTGGCACACTACGTCGTAAAATCCTGTGTCATATGGGATAACGCTAAAAAACATATGTGAAAACTCATTAACGTTATTGTTATCCAGTATGACATTTTTGACTGGTGTCATCGAATAAAATCCATTTTTGAAGATGAGATTTTAAAAATGAGTCAATAACATCCTCAACAAAGGTAAAAACTACATTGATCTGCAGTTTTAACCTATTTAGATTTTTGGTCAACTTGAAACCTTATTCGTCACTTAAACTATAAAATAATATAATTTTGAAAAAACACTTACATTTTTAAATTAAAATAAATTATATTTTTGATGTTTCACTTACCATGAGTGCAACAATGTTGATGGATGTATTGGATGTGTTTTATAGCTATCAGGTTGTTGAACTCAGTCATTCCGTTCATTTGCAATGATCATTAAATTTAACGGGTTTTGTTCTATTAATCTTTCTTTGACTGATAGAAGAAAACCGGGTGAAACCAATGAAAGAATTTCTTTAACCACTATACTAAAGAATTTAAAATAAGATCTGTATCACTATTCGTGTGATGTCGAGGGGTGTGATTCTTCCTGAAATCTGGCTTTTCCGACCTGACAATGAGGATCTCGTAAAAAAAAAAAAAAATTGGCACAGGGCACGCACGGCAAACACGGGTCAGGTATTGGTAAGCATAATGACCGGCCACTGCTGTTTCGTGCCTCTGATTCATGTCTTCATGTCACTCCGCAAGTAGTCCATTCATTTGTCATGATGGAACTTCATTCAAAGCAGAGCTCCACCAAAGAGCCTGCATCGTGGCAGCAGGTTATCTGATGTTTTAGTGTTTCCCCTATATGCATTCTGCTGTGGGATTTTCAGCGCCACCGCAACAAAAAAAAAAGATGATTTTTGGGGGTGTAATGACACGGGAGAATGACGAATTTAAGTTGCGCACAGTGAAAGCATTACATCCTAAGTTATCTTGAAATCGTTTTGTATTGTCATTACTGCTATTTGTATAATTTCTACAAGTCACCGTTTAAGTTGAGTGACTGAAATCCTCATCATCCTATTCTGCAACAGGCGACTCATCGAACCGGGTAAAGTTAGTTTTAAGTCGGCTATCCAGCGGATATTCACTCGGGTCCAGCCGCGACTTTACTGAGGTTCGCCCAGTGTTGGCAGCAGGAGGATGTTAGCTCACCTCCCAGAGCCTCGCTGAATCACTGGAGACTGGTTTAGGGACTGTCATTAAATTACTTAGCATAAATATATTAATACAAAATAATTTCAGTTTTTCCATTATTTTCCATGTCATGTGACCCAGTGACTCCAGCAGCAGATTGTATTATTAAACTGGATGAATGAGACACAGCTCTTTTTATTGCATTTTAGTGCTATCTCCCTATTTTATATGAGTATTAATATGCAGAAATGATTTTTTTCTCATAAGCGTCCATGTCATGTGGCCTACTAACATCTGAAACAGATTCTGTTTCCTTAAGAAATATATAATAAAGAAAATAATGCCAACTAATGCTCAAGAGGTTATAATTTTTTCAAGCAGCAATGTCAGCTTCTACATTATTTTGTTTCATGTCTTAGATTCTAATTCAGAAATTCTGAAAATGATTTTTTCTCACCAGTACTCACCATTTAAAGTGTTATTTTTCAAAATGTTCTTACGGTGGTGATGCCCCCGGACCCCCCTAGTGTTGCTAGGTTACCGACTCAGAGCACAAAATCTCTTGGGGGAAACACTGACTGCTCTAAGAATTTTGGACGTATGGGGCAAACTATTTCTTTCATCGCTGAAGCTGACAACAGGACAAAATTAATGTAAAGAGAGACATAGTGGAGCTGTATATTTTCCTGCTTTTTTGCCCTATGCTGATCACACCTATGGATGTTTCTAAAGTCCTTAAAGAATTTCTTTCATGCAGTTATTGTTATCGTTATGTCGGTTTAGAGACCTTTCACAGTGAGCAAATGGACCAAAAACTTTACCTATTATACATGACATTAGATTATTTTCTGAATTAACTCTTATTTAGTTTAATTAGGGCTGCCCCGATATCATTTTTTTCAAACCGAGTACGAGCACAAGTATTTTCATGTGTTCTTGCTGATACCAAGTACTGATGCCGATATTTCTTACACAAAAATAAATATTAGGTTACAGATGCACTGAAATGAAAGACAGGATTAATTTCTTCCCTGTTTATTTACAAATGATCATAAATGAAATAGTTGCTACATACATCTTGTGATGCAGTTTCTTGGACACTTCCTCAGTGATAGTACCTGGGGTCATGGGAGGTTTTGGGTCTTTCAACTTCAGACCCCCTCACCCAGGCGACCCGACGGGGAGTGATCAGTTCCCGGCCTGTGTCCAAGAAACTGTCGCCCACTGCTTTTCCCTCCTGATCCACTGCTATCGTGAGGCTTTCTCTGTAGCCTTGGATGCTGCACTGATGGCTTTTCTCTTGCGTGCTCCGGTGATGCCCAGGAGGCTGTAGGCCTTACAGAGTGACTTTCTTGCAAAGCCCCTTCCTCCAACTTCAACAGGAAAGCAACTCGCACGCCAACCCTGTCTGCGGCACTCCTCCACCAGCTCCGTGTATTTCTCTCTCTGCCTCCATCCTCTCCTCCCAGGGAACTGTTTGCTCCAACAAAATGACTTGCTTGGATGACACTGAGAGCAGGACGATGTCTGGTCTAAGGCTGGTTTCCATGATGTTTTCAGGGAATCAAAGCTGTTTTCCCAGGTCCGCCTTTAGCTGCCAGTCCTTCGCTGCTCCCAGGAGGCCTGTTTGGGCTTTTGGTCGGGAGGGTAGTTGTTCTCCAGCTCGCACGAATGAGATTTCATGCCTTGGTGGTTGCAAGCACTTATTCTGGTCGATGACAGTGTTGATGGACTTGGCAACCGCCTTCAGCACCTGGTCATGGCGCCAGCAATAGCGACCATCTCCAAGTGCTTTGGGACAGCTGCTGAGGATGTGCTCCAGAGTTCCTCTTCCTTGGCACACGTGACATGCTGGAGTATCAAACTTGCCCCAACAGAAGAGTTTCGACAGGCTGGGCAGGACATCATAGACAGACTGAATGAGGAATCTGATGCAGTAGGGTTCTGCCATGCCTACAACTCAGGCCACGAGATCTTCCTATTCATGGCTTCTTTCCATCTGGTCTGTGTGCCCTGTTGTCTCAATCCCTCCATCTGGCTTGCACGCTGTTCCTCAACCCCAGCCCTCACTTCGCGTTGAACCAAGGTTCCGATTGTCGGAATTGCTCCCAGACCTGCATGGCCACAGATCTCACAAGCTCTTTGTGACGCAACCGTGATTGTGCCTGGTCCACGGCCTCCTGTGCCCTCCACTTTCTGCTAGTCCTCACCTCAATGCCTGCTTGAGATTCCCTGTATTGGAGCACCTCCCTTGCTCTGGTGACCATGAACTCCTCGGTAAGGCTGTTGATGGGGAGGGTCAGCTTGTTCTTGTTACTGTAGAGGGCGATGCTGCTTAGGAATCGAGGTAAGCCCAACCAACGTCACAGGTGGCTGCTGACCCTGCTCTCAAGTCCTTCCACAGTAGAGATGGGAAATTCGTATACCAGCAATGGCCACAGTATTCTAGGCAGGATTCCATGCTGGTATAACCACGCCTTCAATTTCACCCAGAAGACATGACTTGTTGACTGTTGTCAGCCAACTCTCCAGTTGTTCATTAGTTGCCTTGATGGAAGCGGCATCTTAGGGAGCAGTCAAAGGTTTTTCCGAGGCTCTTTATGGGTTTCTCTGTGACTGATGGTATGCAGGTACCTCCTAGAGAAAAGTGGAACCGGTTGATCACCTTCCCTCATAATTCCCTCATAATCATAATTTTCTGTCAACAAAAAGCCTCCACATTGGCACTGGAAACTTGACAAAATATCAATAAAATTTGAAAAAATAAAAAATGAAAGCTATCACACAGTTGACTTAATATCTCAATGAAACAATTTGAAGTAGCCTAGTAGTTGTATCAATGTCTACTTATGATCAAGAACTGACTGTTAAATCAAATAAAGACAGAACATTTAAAAAACATTTTGACAGAATTTATTGTCACTTGACATTTAATTGTACAGATATATAAGACTGTTGATATGTATCATTTTCTTCTCTCTTTAAGGAAAAGAAGGGCTGCATTTAAATATGAAATAGTTAAAAATAAATGGCTTTTTAAAAATTGTGCATATTGAAGTAAAGCATTTACATTTTGAAAAATAACATTTTTGTTTCTGTATCCCCTCAAATAAGGCTTCAGCTACTGCCATAAAGTGGCATCGGTGAGTTTTTGCGAGTATGAGTATATGAGTGCAGTATCGGTGCATCCGTAGTAGTCAACTAAAGTTATCTTGTACAGATGTCGGTTTATGGAAAGGTTGAGAACTTTTGTATTCAACAAAGTGAGAAAAAAAATCTGAATTCGGGAGGTGCCAACCATTCAGCACCAGGATTTGTGGAGCCTAACTTTTTGGCTAAAAATAGAATCAGATCTGACCAACAGACTATAGACATCATGGAAACCCTCATCTGCAAGATTAATATAAAACAGATGTGAAGTCTGCAGGTGTTAGAGAGTGATGAGAGTCACTGGTTTATGTTTCACACAGATGAGATGAAGGTTTGCTGAACCACTGATTTAAATAGCAAATGTTAAGGAGAACAGAATGTTTTAAACTGACATCTTGACATCAAATGTATGAAGTAGATATAAAGTGTCCTCTTTCATAAAGACATGTTTGTAATACCTGTGTCCTGACAGACTTTCTCGCTATGGACTCTCAGAGACTCATTGTGGACTCTCAGAGACTCACTGTGAAGTTGTGGCCTCAGCTCTGAAGTCCAACCCCTCCAATCTGAGAGAGCTGGACCTGAGTTACAACAGCCTTAAGGACTCAGGAGTGAAGCTACTGTCTGTTGGACTGGAGAGTCAAAACTGTGCTCTAGAAAGTCTGAGGTCTGTTCATTGTCTTGTTTTTGCATATACAAACCCTTCACTGAGACTTGATATGATAAAGTCTGTGTCCCTGCCACCATGTTAAGAATGTACCAGGGATGACAGAGAGGATTCATTATGGATCCTACTGCTGTTGTCTTTGTTGGTTTAGGCAAGAGAAGTGAGATTTGTTTGGGTTAGGGTAGAATAATCAGTGGCAGACTAGGGTGAATCTTAGCAAGATAAGCAGTGGGATCCAAACTGAGTTGACGGGAAGGCACTCATATGCATTAACATGAACTAATATGCACACAGCTCAAATCACAACACACACACTGAGAATGTGACGTCATTCTGTGTTCAAGACACCAGGACTCCACTATATCTTTACATAACTAATAGTTGTGTTTTAACACCATCTTGTTTGGTTCAGGTGTCAACGTCCTGTCTAACAGGAAGTGACTGTTGTTGTTTGCACGTCACAATAATTCAGTCTATTAAACATTTTAAGATTTTAAGCAGGAACATTGTCTTCTAAATTTACATAATTTATTCTTTATTCAGATTGATGTCCTGTAGTTTGTCCGAGATCAGCTGTGCTTCTGTGACCTCAGCTCTAAAGTCCAACCCCTCCCATCTGAGAGAGCTGGACCTGAGTTCCAACAAGCTGCAGGAGTCAGGAGTGAAGCTGCTGTGTGATTTTCTGCAAAGTCCAAAATGTAGACTGGAGACTCTGGGGTCAGTTCATTCCTGCTGTTACTGTTTAAGATCTGAAATGTTTATTTAACAATTGAACTTAATTCATGTTAATACCTCCATTAAGTGTTATATTTCAACAACCAGATTTTACTTCTGTGCTCAGATTGATATGATATGAAAGTTGTGGGGACACTAAACTGAACACATAAGGCTGATATTATACTGATCCTCAGTATCTTCATGCTAAATCCTGAATTTTTTTTATGTCTGGAAACTTTGTGATCTTGTATAAATTTCTGAGTTTTAATTTGTGTTTGCCACTTAGCCCTGTGTCACTTAATGCTCTGCTTCACTCACTTTGCCCCTGAAAATGGGTGAAACAGATGCCAAAATGAAAATGATAAAGAAGGCTCAGGTCCTTCCTCAATTATGTGGCCTTCAGGAAATGTGGGTACTTTGAGAAATATGACTCGACACTGTCTACACACTGCATTCACCTGATAGCAGTGAATGAAGTGATGCTCAGGACAAAGTTACATTTAACGAGCTGTTTTAAAACCACTCTTTATTATTATCAATATATGAGAGCAGTAAAATATGCCAGACTGTGAAGTTTAACAGCCACGCTTGAAAAAATGATGTTTCCCATTTGCACATAAGAATGTGAACACAACTAGGGCTGCAGCTATCGATTCTTTTTGTAATCGATTAATCTAGCACTTTATCGATCGATTAATCGAGTAATCGGATTTTTATTTTTTTTGCGTTTTTTAAAAAACCAAAACAAATAATGCATAACGAAAATGATGTGGCTGTAAAATGATCAAGCATTTCTCAAAAAAAAACAGAGGTATTCATTCCAACTCCAACATTTGGCTCCAAAACTAAGCCCATTTATTAAGTGCCAGTGCCAATAATTAAACAACAATACAGATAAATCAACTTACTGTAAAACATGTATAACATGTAAAACTGTGAATACAAACTTAAATAGTAAAGGCCATTTGGCCTTGGTTTTGTTTTCTTCATACAACATTACAAAAAAAGGATTGCACCTGAACTGTCAGGAATCATTTCAAAGTGACACAGACACATTGAGTGCATTACACCGCCTCCTCCAAACAGAGTTTATAATCACAAAACAGCCAATGTGACACGTAATTCATGATCATGTCTGTATAAAGTGATGTTCATTTTTGCTCTTCTTCGGCGGCTGTTTCAGTGAGTTTTGGGCGCAGAGTGATGAGACATATACCGTTGAAATTTGTAGAGTCCCAGTTTTCATATGACATGCTGTATGTAGCATTAGCATGAAGTAGCGTAATCGCTAACGCCGATTTTTTCGGACATGCGCCATTAGCGTGTTTTTTCTATGTGCTCCTTTAGTTGCTTGGTGTCGGAATTGAGTTTCGATTAGGTGAAAATGATTATTATGAGCGTTTAGCCGAGCTTCTTCCCGTTAAGTTGGTGTGCTGCATTAATATGTTGCTACATGGTTAGCATGCTCTTATAGGGTGTATAATGCAACATGCGCAGCTCGGGTTGAAGAGGTTAAAAACATCAAAGCTAAACATCATATCTCGTCAAACCGTATCACGACATCACTACAAACACAGAGCTAAATTGTGCCAGCCAGCTAAATTCAAAGTGTATGACGCGCTGGTGTGTTTCCTGAACAATGGTCCGTGTGGAACAGATCAGATCCCTGCGCGTATAGTGCGCGTCATAGGAATTTAACGAGGCTTCGAGGCAGAGTTTTTGCCTCGAGGAATTTTTATAATCGAGTTAATCGAGTAACTCGATGAATCGTTTCAGCCCTAAACACAACGCAGTGTGACAGATTACAAAAGGGGAGTATGTGAGTGAAAATTAAAAATAAATAATTTAGGGGTGCGTTTAGCTCTGTTAGTCGAGCGTCCCTTGTATAGAGACACTGTCCTCGCTGCAGCAGGTTTGAGTCCTGGCCTGAGTTCCTTTGATGCGTGTCACTCTCTCATCCTGTTTCCTGTCATATCTCAATCTGTCCTGTAAATAAAGGCCTAAAAAATAAAGAAAAAATAATAATAATTGAGAAGAATATCAAAATTATATTTAGATTAAATTTTCTGACACTTATCTTTATTTCAAAACTTGAACCGTCAGTTTCGAATTATATTTGGCTTTGTTCTGTCTCCCTATATTGTCTCCATCTGTCCTGATTTGGCAGGATTCTGAGAGTAAATCTGACAAAACTCTGGTAATTTACTAGAAATAGTGTCTCTGCTGTTTGTGATGTGTTATTCTGTATTTGCTCCTCAGAGATGTGCAGCAAACACACACAGTCACAGACCACAGGCTTAAGATAACCCTCCCCACATATAATTATGCAAGTCTATGGTCCTTTTAATTTCATTGTTACAGAAGAAGCAGCGTCCTGTTTATCACATAAAAGGCTTTATTATCAATTTATGGTCTTCATTATAAAGATGCTCTACGTGTACATCTAATTAGAAAAGAACCGAGGAGCAGAATTTAAGTGAAAGGCATTTTATGTGCTTGAAATGTTACATGTTGACTTTTTATCACTTTTGTGTACTTAGTTCTACTTTTTTAACTTTAAAACTTACATGACGTCTTGTTACTCACTCTGACGTGTCAGGATAAAACCCTTTAGATTAAAACAGCATTAAAATATCATGTGGTCTACTACTTCAGTGCACACTAGCAGCAAGTACTACTGGGACCACGATAAAAATTTCCACACCTTTTTTATATTTACATTTACATTTCGGGCATTTAGCAGACGCGACTTACAGTAAGTACATTTGTCAAAAGAGAGAAACGACCACATATCACTACTGACTTCCTCAGTAATGAACTGGCCACGTTAAGGCACAATGAGCAGCTGTATACTGGGTTTTGTCACTTTTTGTATTTTACAGTGTTGAACCTGCATCCTGTTGGGTTCAGGTGTTTGGAGTTTCCTTTTTCTAAACTTATTCATTCTAAATCTTCTTCAGCTCTGAACAGATTATTAATCACTGAATGATTTTAAGCAGGAACATTGTCTTCTAAACTTATATCATTTATTCTTTATTCAGATTGAGGAGCTGCAGTTTGTCAGAGATTAGCTGTGCTTCTCTTGCCTCAGCTCTGAAGTCCAACCCCTCACATCTGAGAGATCTGTGGCTGAGTAACAACAACCTGCAGGATTCAGAGGTGAAGCTACTATGTGCTTTTCTACAGAGTCCAAACTGTAGACTGGAGACTCTGAGGTCAGTTCATTCCTTTTGATACCGTTGTAGATCTGAAATGTTTATGTTTCATGCTCGTGCACACTGCACGCACGCACAGCCACTAAAGAGAACTGCTATAAAGCTCAACCGTTTCCGGAAGTGAAAATGCCATTCATATGGCATTCAATGTCTTAACCATCCAAAGTAGACTCACCATGAGCTATCAGATGAGAAACGATGATATATGATCCTGTAGAAGTGACAAGTTTGTATGATGTCAGTCTTGTTTTGAGAAAAACATGTTTTATTCGTGATGTCATGGAATAGTACTACACTACCCACAATCCTATAGTGTAACAGCAACATCTCTGATTGGTGGAGTTGCTGTTACCATGGAAATGTTTACCAAACCCGCAAATTTCATGCTAGCTAGTTACTGCTACAACTGAACTCTACGAACGTTTACCACGGAGTTACCATGATTTCACTTTCTGACCTACTTCGTTTATTTAGAGATGAGGAGAAGAGTTTCAAAAGGGTTCAACCGAACATGAAATTTGTGGGTTCGATAAACATTTAAATGGAACAGCGAGCTCCACCAATCAGAGACGTCGCTGTTACATTCGCAATGGTTTATGGGACGAGTAGGTCCTTTACTCTTAAGATAAGTATGTACACAGTCTTGTACCCTTGCTTTTTTCTCCGTTTTTTTTTGCGCCGAATTAAATGTTTTATGGTCACAATTCATGTTGTAGCTAATTGGCCTGGTTCCAGGCTTCAGACTTTTTATATAAGGATTTTATGAGGCGTCAATGGGGTAAATTAATGGCGAATCCACTTCCAGAGAACTATTGCAGGGATGGACTGGCCATCGAGAGTACAAGGATTTTTCCTGGTGGGCCAATAATGGGCTGATGGACAGCCGTTTTTTATTTTATTTAATTTTGATTTATTTTTTATGTGTGTATGTAGACATGAAAATCACTCACCTTTCAGCCAAATTCGCCGTTTTGAAACCAAAATAGGTGACCTACGCACATCGTGTAGATCCAATGAGAATTTTCGGGGGGGGGGTTGACTGGAGGCTGAATACGTTGCATTCTATGTCAGAAAGACAATTGAACCCCATTGGAGTTTAGAGCTGTGAATTTTAGCGGGGGGCTTTTAATTTGAAAGAATCTTGCCGCTACAACGACAAGCGTCAACGAAGACAGCTACAGAAACCGAAGAGACGCTAGCACACTGGTTCTCAATAGGCGGCCACCCCCCCGCATCCGGCCCGCAGTGTGGAGCAGTTCACATATTCACAATCTGCTGTCTGTAGGAGCTAAAATGGCGTGTTCCAAGTTCACTGCTAAAAAGTGGACAGTGAAAATCAGCAATTCAAAGAAGAATGGACTGAAAAATGTGCATTCATTCTCACTCCAACCAGCAGAAGACCCATGTGGTTAATATGCCAGGAGACTAGCTGTGATGAAGACGAAGCATAGGAATTTTGAAGAGACATTTCCTCAAAATTCAGAGGTATGAACAACAAAAATTAATGCACTGTATATCAAGCTGCAAGCAGGATTCTTGTCACATCTATGAAACAACAACAAAAAGCAGCAGAGTGCTCAGTTACAGTGGTATGGATTTTGGGTAAGCACAAGAAGCCATTCTCAGATGCTAGGGATGCACTGAATATTCGGTAACCGAATATATTCGTCCGAATATTGCAAAAAAAAGCCATATTCGGCCTTCGGTGGAGTGAGTTAAAAGCAAGGCTGAATAGTGGCGTGTGACGCAATCAAACAACGACCAGTGACGCGGTGACCCGGCGCCTTCGGTAAAATGTCGGCAGTGTGGAGAAGTGTTGGAGAGCGAGAAAAGAATTGCAGTTTGCAACGAGTGTTCAACCAAACTATCTCGAGGTTGTGTCTCTGCAAAGACCTTTAGCACTACTGCTTTAATTTGTCATTTAAAAGCCAAACACCCTGAACAGCATGCTGAGTACGAGAGAGAAACGGCTGCAGCAGCTAAAAGGAAATCTTGTCACAGCACGCCCACTCCGTCCGTGCAAGACGTCTTTGAAAAGACGAAAAAGTTTGCGAATGACAGTGCCAAAGCAAACGGAATCACAAAGAAGGTAATGGAGTTCATGGCTTTGGATGATCAACCGTTTAGTGTTGTGGAGCACATTGAGCCCCGTTATACGATACCGAGCAGACGGTATTTCTCGGATGTGTGCTTACCGGAGATGTATGACAGTGTTGCAACTCGCGTCCACGAGCTCTTGGTTAAAGACAATGATGTTGACCTCAGCTTCACGACAGACATATGGAGCTCGGATGTCAGCCCCACCAGCATGCTGAGTTTAACTGCGCAATGGGTCGACAAAGATTTCAAGTTACAAAATATTGTACTTCACTCACAGGAGTTCAGAGGGTCGCATACGGCAGCAGCCATCTCCGACGCATTCACCAGGATGTTTGAAACTTGGCACATCGACCGGGCTAAAGTGCATGCAGTTGTCAGTGACAATGCTCGCAACATGGCGAAAGCGATGGAAGACAGTGACCTGAGAGGCATACGGTGCATGGCCCACACTTTACAGATAGCGGTCAATGAGGGTGTGTTAAGTCAGCGCAGTATTGCCGATATCATAGCGACAGGGAGGAAAATTGTAGGTCACTTTAAGCATTCCCCCCTTGCTTATTCTCGCCTCCAGTCTATTCAAGAACAGTTCGGAATGCCACCAAAACGGTTCCAGCAGGATGTAAGCACGAGGTGGAACAGTTCTTATTATATGTTAGAGAGCCTTTTGGCACAAAAACGAGTCCTGGCTGCCTATGTAGCAGATTATGATCTGCCCGCTACATACACCTCATACCAGTGGGTGTTAATCGAGAACACACTCTGTTTTCTCGCCCCGTTTGAGCAGGCAACAAAGGAGATAAGTTCATCTAATGCATCTGCAGCAGATGTTATCCCATTACTTGCAGCACTCACGCGTCTTCTCTAGAAAGAAGCTGAAACGGACCACGGAGTCAAAACCACTAAAAGTGCACTGTTAGAAGCTGTCAACAGACGTTTTAGTCAGGCAGACTCCAAACCCCTGTTCTGCATCGCGACTGTGCTTGACCCACGATATAAGGATCACTACATTGATGTGGAGAAAAAACAGAGGGTGAGGGAAATGGTCCAGGCTGAATTGGACTTATTAAAGCCACTTGGAGACAGTGAAGTGACGCACAGAGAGGGGGGAGAGGGCGCAGAGACAAAAAGAATCCGCACCACAGAGGCAGTGCGTGCGCCCTCACTCTCTGACATGTTCGAAGAAATCCTCCAGGAAAACGACTCAGATTCCAGGCAGAGGAGTGCAACTGCTCAACAGCTGGACTGTTACCTGTCAGAAGTCCTCATCCCCAGGAGTGACAGTCCTCTAACATATTGGAGGACCAATCGAGGCCGCTTTCCTGACTTGGCACAGATGGCTCGCAGGTAATAAGTCAATAAGTTTTACAGCACTTTTCAAAACATAACTACAAAGTGGTTTACAGTTGTAAAAACAAAAGGTATATGCAATTAATGCAATATAAAACAATATACGAATACTACAGTGAAAGTGCAGAAGAAAAATGGTGATGTACAGTAACATTTAAAACAATAAGCTGATGGGCAAGGGATTGGTCTATTTTCTGCATTATTTCTTTTTTATTGCTTGATAACAATGAACTGAACCTACAATGTTGTTTCCATTCCAAGGTACTTGGCTGCTCCATGCACAAGCACAGATAGCGAAAGGCTGTTTAGTGCTGCATCCAATGTCCTTGATGAGAGGAGGAACAGACTGACATGTGACAAAGCAGAGAAGCTACTGTTCATAAAGAAGAACCTGCCACTGTTCCTGAAGGAGTAGGCTAAGTAGACTTATGCCAAAGGACAATAGTTCATTTGTTATTTGCACGCAAGTTTTTTTCAATGCACTTTAATGCGTGTTTTTGTTGGAATGTCTACAGCAGGGGTCAGCATAGGTTCAATCATAGGCCAGATTTCTTAAGCATTTTATTTGGGGCTTGACATACAGGCACAGTTGTTAATGTTTTTGTCTGTATAAAACAATTTTAAGATGTCTCAGATGTCATGGTTAGTTTCCTTTTTATTTTGAAGCACTGTTATTGACAAATCTGTTCTGGCCTGGGATATGCTGTGTACCTGTATAAGTGTATGAGGTTACAAGCACACACTTATTGCGATTTACTTGAGCCTTCTGTTTACATTATTAGCCTGCTGTGGCTAAGCAGACTTGTGCCAAAAAGACAATAATTCATTTGTTGTGGGTTTATCCACTGCACTTTAGTTTTTTTTTTGGAAGACATGTTTTGTTTGAAGGCCTAATATAAATGAAAAAACTTTGTGCTTTTTTTGAAAAGAAAAGCCTACTAGAATGTTTAAAAATGTCAACATTCAATAAACATTTACTTTCTTTGAATAACATGTCTAAACATTTATTCTAGGCTATTAATGCAATATAAAAAAAAATAGTGAAAAAATTAACAACCGCATTCAATATTCGGTATTTGGTATTCGGTATTCGGCCACGCAGTTAAATTTGCTTCGGCTTCGGCCACAAATTTTCATTTCGGTGCATCCCTATCAGATGCTGAAATAATAAAAGAATGCATGACTGAAGTGATGGACACAATGTTTGAAGGCAAACAAAAAAAGGAAATATTCAACTATGTATTTTAATTTATGTCAAAATGGAAATGATATTTTATTTAAGTTCGTATTTTTGTTGTTTTGAATGTAAAGGACATTTGTTTTGAATAAATGCATGTGGCCTGACCGACCTCAATACATGGACCTTTAAGTCATTGAAAAAATTTTTTATGGCCCTTTAAGATTTGTATTTGAGTACAATTCCCAAGCGTCCTCCGCTAGATTTATGATTCAGATGTTGTTACGCCTGCTGTAATTTTCGTGTTGGTCAACTTTTTCAAGCAGGTAAACATTCTGTTTGCGTAGCTGAAGCACTGTTTTGTCCAGACCCACTAGCATATCTTCTGCATCATTGATTCAGTTTTCAGCCTGCGTAACTCTGGTGACCAGACCGTTCATTGTTTTATTCAGCTTTGTGATTGCATTATTAATTTCTGTCAGCTTGGAATCAAGTTGGGTAGCAAATTTTTGGTTTCCTTCACATATCTCTCTGAGAATGTGAGTCGAACTCTCACCTGGGTTCCCTCCTTCTTTGCCATGCTCGTCTTGTCAGATGCTAGCCTGTGGATGGCTAGAGCTAGCCTTAGCTCTTTTCGCATTAATCATGAGTGCAGGACCAGCAGGGTAGTTTAGTTTCCCCCTGGGTCTGATATTCATGCACTTACTTGAAGTCGACTTCAGTTCAGAGTTTGGGTGGTATAAGTAAGTAAAAAGGATAAGTAAAAGGACCATTTTAACTAGGTGTTGGGAGCTCCCGGAGGCACGTCTGTCTATCCTCACTACATCACGTGACAACCACATGCTTCTATTCTTGAAAAAGATCATGAGTATATCTCAGACTGCGCAGTGTAGTTGTAACCAGCTCTCAGCTCTGTATCAGGCTTGGAAGAAAATATTGTTCCTCTCTGTTTGCACTTTAAGTATTGAGAGGGAACTACTTTGATTATTGTTTGCACTTAAAACAAGAAGACTAAGAAAAACATAGCATTATTTATTTTAGTTATTTGTACTGTTTTTATTTCCTAGTTTTAATTAGTGAAGAGGAGTTCAGTTAGAAGTTAGAAGCTCACACAGAGTTCATGCACAGTTATAAGGTGTGAAGAGACTGATGAGAAATAATACAGGAGAGAAACCAGTCAGTTGAGTTTGTGCTGAAACCTTTTACAGTTCTTACATATTGTTCATGTCTTTTACTGCATATGATAATTCATCCTCAGTCACAAAGTAGAGCTGAAAAGACATTTATTACACAATTATTACTAATCAAAACATTTCAGAAGGGACCTGGATTGTTTTGCATTTTGTAACTAAGAATAATACTTTTTTTAACAATGGTGTTAAAATCTCTTCTCGTCATAGTGATACAGATTATAAAGGTCTTCTCAGGTTCTGTGCGCGGGTTTGTGTTGTGGTACCTGGCAACCCAACTCGGGGGAGAGTTGAGCATGTGCAAACAACCCTGCCTGATGTTTGCCACTCGTCCCTGTGTCACTAATGCTCTGCTCTGCTCACTTTGCCACTTAAAATGGGTGAAACAGATGCCAAAATGAAAATAATAAAGAAGGCTCAGGTCCTTCCTCAATTATGTTGCCTTCAGGAAATGTGGTTACTTTGAGAAATATGACTCTTAACTTTCTATACATTGAGTAGCCGTATACTAGGTGTTGTTACTTTTTGTATTTGACAGTGTTGAACCTGCATCCTGTTGGGTTCAGGTGTTTGGAGTTTCCATTTTTTAAGCTTCTACATTCTAAACCTTCTTCAGCTCTGAACAGATTATTAATCACTGAATGATTTCAAGCAGGAACATTGTCTTCTAAACTTACATAATTTATTCTTTATTCAGATTATGGAGCTGCAGTTTATCAGAGATCAGCTGTGCTTCTCTGGCCTCAGCTCTGAAGTCCAACCCCTCCCATCTGAGACAGCTGGACCTGAGTCACAACAAGCTGCAGGATTCTGGATCGAAGCTGCTTTGTGACTTTCTGCAGAGTCCAAACTGTAGACTGGAGACACTGAGGTCAGTTCAGTAACTCTATTATTATGGTAGATCTGAAAAGTTTCTATAACAAATAAGTACAAATGAGTAATTCAGGTGGAGGTGGAGTCACTACATCTTTAATGAAGTGGCAGTTCATTGCATTAATGTTAATGAGAGCTCTTTCTCTTTCTGTATTTTCCAGTGTTCTCGTTGTTTTCGGCAATTTTGAACGTGGACCCAAGCCCGGTTTTTATTTATTTTTTAATGTCAGAGCACAATTTGTGGCAGAACGCAGACGCGTACGTAACGGCAAATCTGTCGATAAAGTGTATGCAGTTTGGAAATAACTTAAATTAGAAAGCGAAAGCAGTCCAACGGCGACATGTAACATCTGCAATATGACCGTTTCGTAGAGCTGCATTTAATACTACTCAGTTGATACGGCTTATAAACAACAAACTCTCAAAGAATACAACAAGTTCACTCAAGCAATACAGGACACCGAAGCAAAAAAACACTTATGGATACTCTCAAAAGGAAAGAGAAATATCCTTGAGACAGCGATATGGCCACAAATATTGCAGAGAGCGTAATTTAATTAATCACTCTGGAAAACCAGCTCATGTTCGTGGTAGAGGTTCAGGCTTTTCTTCGTCACCTGGCAATACATTATATTGACTCCACTTTTGAGTCACAGCGTGCTGGTATGTGTACTAGTTTTGAGTGTGTAAAACAGGCAATCTAGGAGATGCTGAACGCTGTGAAATAGACAAGCAACATGTCCACGTCATTTTATGTGATAACGTAAGGAATTTGTAAAAAGCAGTGGATGTTATGAAGGACCCAAGCTGTAGGCTGTACACGAGGGTCTGCTGACACAGTGCAGCGTCACAGACTCACCTGCTAACACAAGGAAGGTGGAGGCTAATGTTGGAATAGCATATGCAGAATAAGAAAGAGCCATATGAAAGTATATGCTTTGTTTCAACACAATAAATAAACCTACTAAGGAACAGCTTGGATGCAGACTTTGTTTCTAAATGCAGCTGTATTATCCAGGAAAATATTAGTTATGGCTAAGTATCGGATCGGGACTCGGTATCAGCAGATACTAAATGTTGAAAGACTCGGATCGTGGTAAAAAAACCTGGTCAGGACATCCCTACTTATAGGCATCATATCTTTAGCGGTATAGTGAGTGATTGCACTGGTTCTGTATTTGTATCATTTCTGTTTCTTCTCATATGAGATAATGGCTGAAAAAGCAGCAGATTGTTATATAGATATATAGATATAAACTTTGCCCTATGCGCCTCACTTTGTGCCCAGATTATCTGCGTTTAACCAGCAAAAATGAATTGGACATGCCCTAAATTCATTAGGGCCTTGTGCTTTAGACTGTCTAAATAGGGCCCTGAATGTTTCCAAGCAGGAACTATGTCTTATAATCTTACACCATTTATTCTTTTTTCAGATTGATCAGCTGCAGTTTGTCAGAGATCAGCTGTGCTTCTCTGGCCTCAGCTCTGAAGTCCAACCCCTCCCATCTGAGAGATCTGGACCTGAGCTGGAACAGCCTGAAGGATTCAGATGTGAAGCTGCTGTGTGATCTGAAGGAGAGTCCAGACTGCAGACTGGAGACTCTGAGGTCAGTAGAGGGTTGCAGTCAGTTCATGCTGGTTTCAGCAGTATTGTACTAAACACAGTATCAAAGTAAAGATCCAGTATTTCCTGCTTTCCTCAGTGAAGCTGTGAGAGGAGAACAGTCAGCCAATCAGACGAGCCAGAAGCTTGTTGTGATCGTGTGTTTGAGTTGATGTGAAGACGACTGTTGTTGTTGTGTTCATGTCTACAGGAAATAAAGCTGATCACAGCTGACAGCATCACAGGATGTATAGAGACAGTGTCCTCATTCATCAAACTGTCAGAGCATCAAATCTGATCTCAAAGTGTTTGTTCTCTCATTTCAACACTGAAGAACTCATCAGTTCATCTTTGTCACAGCTCTCAGATCAGTCCGACTGAAGGCTCTTATTTCAGAGAACCATCATTACATTTAGTAACCATGTGGTCTGTATACAGACCAGAACCTGTGCTGAAGTCCAGAAACCACAGCTGATGTTTTACTGTTCAATGTAGGACCTTTAACGTAATATATTTATATCTGCCCATGTGTCATTTGATTTGTCCAGATATTTTATAACAGACTCCAGATTTACATATTTGTCATGTAATGTTTCCAAAGTAGATGAAATCTTTAAATGTGAGTGAGACTCTGGTTTCTAACAGCAGTAAATCATCATTAAAGTGAGCTGTGAGTATCTGTGTTCCTGCAGTAATGATGCGTTCAGGGACTGTCAGCAGTTTATTTCCACTGTGTCCTTCAGTGAAACCTGCAGAGTGAACAGACTTGATGTCCAAAGTGTCTGCAGGTCTGTGAGCTTCACTCCAACACGTTAACATGAAGCTGAAAGGAAGCTGGCTACGCTACACAGCCGCTCCACTTGTGGTCTGAACAGGACTGAAGTCCTGCTGGTCTTTATATCACTGACTGACAGCTGATGGAGGGAGTCTCTGGAAACACTCATTTATCACTTCTGCTGTCTCTCTGCTTCTCTCATCAGATGGACATGATCTCAGTCAGAGTGCTGAGAAAGGTGGAGGTGTTGAGAGGATCAGCTGTGTCCTGATGATCCAGAGAGGTTGAAGCAGCACCATCAGCTGGTGGGTGGAGAGGCTCTGACTGGGCCGTGTTACTGGGAGGTGGAGTGGAGAGGAGAGCTTCATCCAGCAGTGACTGACGGACCAATCACAACAAGTGGACATGACTCTCAGTGCTGCAGTGTGAACTGCTCTGAGATCAGCTCCACTGTCACACACAATGTCCAGTCCAGCATCATCCCTGTGTTCCTCTGGATGTGACAGAGTATCATCAGTGTATCTGGACTGCTCTGCTGCTGCTCTGTCCTTCTACACAGTCTCTGCAGACACACTGACACTCCTCCACTCCTTCTGCTCCACACTCACACACCTCCTCCACCTGGACCTGGACCTCCACCTGGACCTCCAACTGGACTTGGACCTTTATTCTTTTTTTCACTCACATATTCTCAATATAAAGCATCTCAACAGCAACATTAATTTATCAAGGCTTGTTTATCACAACGTAATTGCACATTAACACTTTTAATTGGATATTTCCTTGGTGCAGCTAATCTCCACATATTCCTGAATAACAGTGGAGATTAATGCAGCACTCTGTGTAAACCGCCACTGAATAAGACATCAGTGATGTTGTAGTTAACTGACAATCATTTTAATCTACAATCAACGTTTTAACAGATGAATTTATGATGTAATATATGATGACTTTGTTTTGTTGTTGTAACTGAAGACCATGAAGGGAAGAACATGTTGATTTCACTGATGTTATTTAATATTTTATAATTTAATATCGATTTAATTTACCACCACAGATGACCCCCCCAAAAAAAACTGTTCTGGAGCTTCACAGAGACAGACAAACCGAGTTGCAGCATTCTGCTAGACAACTGAAGCAGCTGGAGACTTCATTTCAAACAGAGAAACAACCAAAGGAACATCAGATGTCTCCAAACAGCTCGTCTGCTGTGATCACAGTCTGTAGGCGAGAACCCATCACAACCTGATCTCAGACCAGATTTACAGCCTCTGAAGTTAACACTTCAGACGGGGTAGATGCTAACACTTTTAGCTTTGCAGCTTTTTCTTGTTGTTTCCTTATTAACTAGTCTTCTTCTTTACATGTCTTTTTCAGACAAGCAGAAAGAAAACGTCCAAAATACACCGTTAGTCATTCATTCAGTGTGTTCAGATGTCTTCATGCATATTAACATATATTTAATTACATAGCCTCATTTGCATAGAATTTACAATTCGGTAAACACTTGGTACATAATATAATTGTCTCGATGTAAGTAATAGACTGCAGAGCTTTCTTAATGAAATGTTAACCCTGTTCACCTGTCGTGTCGCCACTTGAACCAAACAACAAAGCTTCTTTGCACGACTGACCACAGAGTACAAGGAGGGATGGGGCCAAGCACTAGGCAGGAAATGACTGTGTGCTTCAGATGCAGTGTGGTTTGTCTCAGAGTGTCTGAACTCGAGACAGATTTATCTGAAACGAGGACATCCTTTTCCACAGTGAAGTTTCACTCTGTAGTAGTGTGAGGTCGGTTTCTTTTCTTTTGAGTAGTTTAGATTAAAATGTCCTGGGCGCAACCTGTCTTCCTCTTGTTGTGCTTTGATGTTGCAGCGCCACAGAAGTCCTGCAGGGGTCAGTAAAGATGCTTCACTGTGCAGCTCAACTGTGTCTGATGTTCAATGATCAGTTTGAGGCCTGTTTTAACAAGCCGCTATCTTATCTCAGTTTCATGCAACGTAAGGCCTGATGCAATAAAGTGGTGTCAGTACATTTTTGTGAGTACGAGTATATGAGTGCTGTATCAGCTGGATACCCGATGCCAGTATCAGTATCGGCGCTAAATACCTAAATGTAACACTTAACTTCTGCAATTCAAGTAATCCATTATTATGGATACATAATAAATATGTATTCCCTGAAGAGAAGTGTTGGTGGTGTTTTCATGTAAACAGCTGTGTTTAACACTGTCGGCCTCTGCTCAGGTCACTGTCAGGTTGCTGGCAGAATAAAGATATAGATGTTACATTGCATCTGTCATTCCTGTTATTACGCTGCAGAGTTACTGACTGGCCTGTAAAGAAGCTACAACATGATATCAGGTGACAGGGGGCCACAATCCCACATCCTGTGACACAGTGCTTGTTGGCAGAGTTGCTATGTTATTTCTGATGTCTAACAGGAATTCATTTAGTGTTGCCCCTAACCCTACCAACACTGATCCCAGAGTCAACGGGTACACGACCCCCTTCACCATCATGTCAGCTGCTCGGATCATATCAGATGAGATTATCACCTCCCGTCTCTAACCCTGGACGATGGTGATTGGATCAGAATCAATTTTGGCTCTCTTCTTACGTCTGGAACCAGCTGTTAGAACTCGACAGTAAGAACCAACATCATCTCTGCTCAAATTTTTCAGGATTAGACATGTCTTGAGTCTCCAGCTCACTGTCCACCAGCTGCACTCAACCTTTCAAAGGACCCTCAGCACTGTCATGATTTCATATTCCAAAACATTTTGGAATATTCATGAAGAAGTTAGATTAGAATAGACCAGATAAAATTAGATTAGAATAGATTAGATGAAAGCCACTGTAAGAAAGAAAGAAAAAGGGTTCTGACTTGTTTCATATTTTAATAATCTTTGCTTGCATGTGCAAAATAAATGTTAAATACATTTCAAAAGCAAGAAAAAGACTCAAACATATTGACATATAAACACAACAGGAGCTTCAGAACAAAGAGCGCCTGGTTCTGTTAAACATTTTAAGGTGCGTCTGTTAAAATGAGGCTCAGTGTGTGTGAAGACTGCACACATGAAGGTGGTTGAAATAAGTTTAAGTTTAATGATTTAGTTCTGGTGCTCAGAAAACAAATCTTTCTTCATTTTGAATTTTTCTCATATTGTGTTATTATTATACAAGATATATGATAATTACAATGTAACAATCTGATAGATAAAAACACCATGTAAAAAACAATACAAGAAAAACATTTCATCTAATATAAAAGTAAAAAGCTTTATAATCATCACGAGTTCTCAGCTTGTTATGGTTTATACTACTACTACTACTACTACTACTACTACCATCATCATCATCATCATCATCATCAGTAGTAGTAGTAGTATATTATTGTCAATATTATTATTACATTTCTGTAAACTTTTGATAAAAATTAAATCACAGTATCATTAATTGTGACTCAGCTTCAACTTCTGAACAGTTCTTTGGCAAAAGTCTGAGTATTTCAGTGTCTAACCTTTGGAGCATTTCCTGGTTGCGTCACCAGATGTTCCCGCCCCTACTCTTACGTCAAGATTTCTGTGCCACGAGATGTTGCCATTTTCTTTCTTTCTTTTTACTTTTTCAGGCATGCAAAGAATCTTGGGAAATGTGAGGCCACGAAGGATCGTAGTGGTTCGTCCTCCAAAAAGAGGGAAATGAAGGAGCATCTGGAGGAGCGTTCGAACTGGGACAGCCTTCATGCGGCGTTGTGACGTAATTGTCCTTCAAATGCTCCTCTGAAGGATACAGAGCCTGAACTGAGACACAGCCATTACATCTGCACACATCTTATGATTCTACTCAGTAGATAATGATAATATCCAGATGTTTATTCCTACAGTAACATCTGTGTAATTTAGTGCTGTTTAAAGGGTTTTTAGTGCTAAGCTTGTCCTGCAGGTTCCTCTGAGACACTTTGACTTCAGGTCTAATCTTTGCTTTTAAGTTTTACATTCAGCAGAGTTAAATCTAATCCTTGGTATAAAAAGACACCTGTAGTATAAAACATTTAAATCAGTGCAGACACAAGCTGTTATTATATAAAGTATTAAATGCATCATTAAGCCTGCTCTTCATGTTTCAGACCTCTTTACAGCTGATTTTCAGACTCTTTGTGGGCATCATGTTCTGTAAGAGACTCTAAATCTGAGGGACAAAGCTGTGGTGCTAAATGAAACTTGCTCAGGTCAGTAAGATGCCTCATCAGCTGTCTGATGGAGCAGGTGAGAAATAAAAGACCTGGTTATCTCTCTGATATTAGTGATGTCGTAAACAACATGACATTACCACCATCACTTATCTCTGAAACACTGCACACATGACTGTTTTTTCTGGGAAGCTAAGGTGTTCAAGCTCCAGTGTGATGCTGTCACACTTTTCTGTTTAGACTCTATGTACAATAAACTCATAGTGATACATCCAATATTGATTCTGTTCTGTGAGTAGACATCTGTGACATTTAGAGTTGTGTCTGGTCTGACCCTCAACTAGGAACACTTTGTCATGGACCATACCAAGAGCTGAGTGCTCCAGACAAAACTGATCCCAAGTCAACGGGTACACAAACCCCTGGACCTGGTTAAGGTAGCGACTCATGAAGGGGAACAATACTGATACCAGATCATCCTGATGGAGAGTCTCAACTGACACTCACAACTCACAACTGATCTATACCTAAACTCACACGCACAGAGAGAATGAACATCAACATGTTAGAAACACATTCTGTGTGAGGTCTATTTGGATTTCTTGTAAAGAAAAAATCCAACAGCAGCCAAACAAAATAGAAAAACAGCTGTTGCTACCAATCCATAATGTCGATTCAGGGAGTCTCCATCCTTGGTGTCTCCATCCTTAATGTCTCCATCCTTCGTGTCTCCATCCTTAATGTCTCCATCCTTCGTGTCTCCATCCTTCGTGTCTCCTTTCTCGTCCTCTGGAGGTGAAAGTGAACATTAGTCGGGACATGAGTGACCAGTGGATCAGATTAATTTACTCTACTTTCTCTCACGTTTGACTGTCATGAACCAGCGGCAGCTGCAGCACAGACACACCGATCTACACAAACTCACCTGTCAGCTGCAGCCGGACGATGCTGATTGGAGCAGTCTTGATGATGGCTCTCTTCTTACGTCCTGAACCAGCTTTTGCAACTCGACACTCATAAGTACCGACATCATCTCTGCTCACGTTCTTCAGGATTAAAGACACGTCTCCAGTCTTCAGCTCACCGTCCACCAGCTGCACTCGATCTTTAAACGACGAGTGCTGCCTGGCTGGATCTGAGTGTCCATCAGTGTAAAAGAGGACATAGTCTGGAGCCACCGGGTCAGATCTGGTCCACTCTACAGCTGTGATGGTGACGTTACCAGCCTGACACAGCAGAGTTACATTCTGCCCAGGTTCCACTCGTATCACCTCAGGCTCTATAAACCAATAATAGAATGTAGAGAGGAACAGCTGTTAGACTTTTAACAGACAGGAACCCTGATATCACCTGAGACTTCCACTCATCACTGAGAACATCTGTTGACACTGACTTACTTTTTGTATCTGCTTTATCTAATTTACTTAATGCATTTTGTCTAAATTGAGTGTTAATTGAATGTTAATATTATTTGTATTAAGTATTATTATCATCATCACATGCATGATTAATGTTTTCTATTTGTGTTTATTTATATACATGTCTGTTGATGAAGGTTCTCAGTCATCCAGGTTCTGGTACCTCTAAGTTCTGTTACCTCTAAGTTCTGTATCTTAGTTCCGCCTCTTAAAAAACACCAACAACATAATTCTGCCAAAGAAAAAATACCCAGAGAAGACTATTAAGACGGTACTAGGCTTCAGTCCAGACTGGAGTGATGCCGAGATTTAAAAGTAGCCAAAAGGTATGTCAGTTGCTGCTCAGGGCTGTATCAGTCCTTGGAGTGGAATGACTGTTATGCCACTGAATGACTGTTGATCGGTACCGTTGACTTGATAGCAGAACCTTTGAGTGAACCAACCAAACAATACTGACAGGTTTTCTTTATAAGGAGAACACAATAATGCAGTTCTTCATATAAAATCTCTGTCGCGTAACATTGACCATCGTGGCATATTGTGTATCATATTCAGTGTATAAAGCTGCTAATAAAGGAAAATATGGCTTGCATATTTTCTGACACATGGTAGTTTTACTTCTGTGTTATTGTGATAACAACCCATAGATCCTGTGGCATCAGCCTTTGGGTATTATACTGTCTAAATTTGGTTATGCGTCTATTTGATTCGTCTTTATTAGCGGCTTATTCTGGTCATTCAAAGTACACTGAACATGATTCATAATATGTCACGATGGTTAATGTTCCACGCCATAGATGAAGTAAATGTTTAATTGTTCTAATAAAGAACACCTGTCAGTTAGTATTTTTTTTGGTTAGTTGGCTCAAAGTTTCTGCTATCGATTAGTCAGACTGACTACCGTGGGTGGGCTAACATTAGCAGTGTTAGCTAAGGCTAGCTGTTTCATTAGCTTTAAGTAGTTTATATGCAGAAATTAGACATATTTCTTTACTCTCAAATAATTCCAAGTGTATCTATATTATATATTATATTTATATGCCTACGTGCCAACGGTACTGATCCAACAGCCTTTCAATGGCGTAACAGTCTCAAGCGTCACATACCGTTATGTGTCGGCGGAATACCAGCGACATGTCAGTCCAGGGACCGGTACTGAGCAGCAACTGACACACCTTCAGCCACTTTTCGATCTCGGCACTGCTGCCAGGGTGTTTGCCGGTACCTGAACGCCTCTCTTCATTCACTTGGGCTGCTAGCAGCTAGCTAGCGGCTAACAACGAGCCGAGATATATTAGTATAAATAAACAGCGTGCTCGGTACCGCGGTTCGGCCCGGTAGGCTGCGGAAAGTAACACAGCCGAATCACACTGTCAATAAATGTTCTGAGAAAACGGACTTACCTGCTACGAAAGTGGTGAGGACCAGCAACACACCTCCAACTGTTAGTGGAGTCATATTATATGAGAGACGTTGTCCAGTCTGTCTCACCTGTCTGTGATGTATTCTACTTGTATTCTACTTGCTAGACAGCGACTAGCTTGTGCTCACAGCTCGCATGATGCAGCGTCTTCTTCTAGAAAACACCGTTGTCAACCCCTCAGTAAGGAGAGTCGCTATTGGCTGTCCTAGAAGTCACAGGTGAGTAGCTCACCAGTGCCACACATGGCTAAACTGGTTACTACACATTACATCTCCTTTTCTTAAAAGACTGTTGTTGCTGTTTCAATTAACATTCACTCCATATTGCTTTCACTCAGAACATTGCAGTATAAAGATTAACATCCTGTACTAACTGTGTTGTAACATTAGAACTCAGCTTACTTTCTATAATTTACACTGAATAACGTTTTGGAGTTTTAATCATAAAGCGTGACATCCTGCCTGGAGCTGCTGGAGTCGCTGTAGGTATCACAGTTTCTTTAACAGTCACAGAGCAGGGGTGTCTTCTCGTTCTTCAGAAGATACTATGGGGTCTTCCAGATCTGCACTGTTCTGTTCTCAGTCTGTCCTCTCTCCTCTTCAGCAGGTGTTTCTCCTAAAGGTGCTGCCTACAGGTGTTTGGATCACAGAAGACCTTGGCTGAATTGGCTATTTTTCCCCACAGCTGGCTGCCATGTTTGACCTACTCTGAATCTAACTCTCTCTCCCTCCTTCAGTTCAGGCAGGTCTCTCGCTCCTCGATCAAAATAGCTTTTCTGTTTCTGCTGTCTTTTCTTTTTTTGTTCATGCACTCTCTGGTACAGCTGAGGCTTAAACAGCTGGGTGACAGTTTCACTCCATTCAAAGGTGCATTCCTGCACTCAAGCAGAGCAAGATACGGCCACCTTTACTCTCTTGCACTTTCTTGAGCAGGTTCTTTATGGTCTGGATTGCTCAGCCCACTTCTTGCAACATGTATGAATGTTGTGGTTTGACACTGAGGAAGTTATGAGGTGTACTGTTTTGGTTCAGAGCTGCAGTGCATGACTGAGACTCAGTGGTTTCACATATTGATGATTTCACTCTGGTAGTGATTGATGTGGATGAATCAGATGTTAGGGTTAGAATACATCTTTCAGAACCAGAGAAGTCTTTCTGTGGTTTAAAGTCGATTTTAAAAAACGGCGTCTTGAATTCTAAAAGCAGGAAGTGTTTTGTCAGAGCAGCAGAGGAGCAGCAGCCTTGTCTCCTCCAGCCGCCATCTTTACTGTTACAACCACACAAACAGTGTGAATATGAAATGATGTCAGTGTTCAGTGTTGATCAGCACTCTGTACCTGCTCACACTGCTGTGTCTTGAACAGTGTACCTAAACATCTGACGTGTACACACTTTGTTGTTGGTGATGAATATTCATACACTCACAGTTGTGTCCCCTCCCTGTATGTTCAGTGTGAAGCAGCTCTGTTTGTGTGACCAATCCAATGGTGTTGTGGGCAGGACATTATGTGAGTGGAAGTTCATCAAGTAGCACATTTGAAATGAATTAATTTGATCATCAGTGGGACAGAAACATCAGGCTGATGATCGTCCACCTGTAACACATGCACCAGCTTCACAGTAACTCAGATTTATAAAACGAGTCAGGTGAACACACAGCTTCATACACCTGATGAAAGACTGTAAAGGTTTATTTCTTTGTGCATACACACTGTTTTAGTCATGAATCTCCTGTTTAATGCATCTGGGCCCAGATGTTTGCGGCTCTCCTTAAGGATGGTCTGCATCAGTAATGTTCCCCTTCATGAGTCGCTACCTTACCCAGTTTGTTTATTGTTTGTTTGTTTATTTATTGTTTGCACTTTGATAAAACATTAAAACAAGGAGTTTATCACATTAAAGATATATATATAAAATATATATATATACAATAGATAATATATGATAAACTACAATGCATCAGTGCTGGAGAGGTTAGAAACCCTGGGAGGGCTTATCGAGAACCTCACCATTAAAATAAATAAGTAAAATTAAGAATATGTTATCAAAATAGAAAAACAAATGAATTAATGTGAGAAAAAAATAAAATAAAACAAAATAACCAAAATTAGTAATTAAGCAATGACTCAAGAGATAAATTGAAATGAATCAAGAGAATGAATCAAAAGATAAATTACAATGGCAACTATTGAAAGAAAAAAAACGAAAAAAAACGACAAGAGTATTAAGACAATGCCATGGAGTACAGATGATCTTTTAATTTCCTTTTATAGACAGGTAGGGAGGGTGAGCTGTCTGTCAGGTGAATATACTTGTTCCATAAAGTTACACCTCTATATTTGATGGAAAACTGTGCTCTAGTGGTACAACAGAGTGGAATATGCAGAAGCTTAGATTGCCGAGTTGTTCTGGAGTGAATGTTTGAGTTACTTTGAAAATATTGTTGGAAATGATATGGAAGTGTGTGTCCCAGATACTGGACCTTGAAGACAAAAATACATGTTTCCACAGTGTTAATGTTGTATATGGACAATTTCTTTGATTTGGAGAATAAAAGGGCAGTTGTGGCTGTGGACTCTGAACTGGCTATTCTGACAAAACGTTTCTGAATTAGATGGAGTTTATGTAAGTATGTTGGAAAAGTACATGCCCAAACAATATTACAATAAGATAGGTATGGATATACAAGACTATAATACAATGTAAACAAACCAGACCTGTTAAGGTATTTATGAACTTTCCTGATGATTCCCACAGATTTGGACATTTTTTTTGACATATAATCAATATGTTCTTTCCACAAGCATTTTTCATCGACTATTACCCCCAAGAAGCGAGTGGAATAGACTCTCTGGATTTCATTTCCTTCAGTATAAACTTTGGCATAATCAAATTTCTTCTTCTTCTTGCCAGCGAAATTTATATAATTAGATTTCTTTATGTTTAGCGACAATTTATTTAGCTGAAACCATTTTGAATAAGCTAAGAGTCCAGAGTTAGCTTCAGAAATTAGGGTTTTAAAGTGCATATGGGAAAAAAAAAAGATTTGTGTCGTCTGCAAATAAAGTAGGTGATATAGAACTAGATACAACAGCAAGATCATTTACATAAATCAAAAATAATAAAGGACCAAGAACTGAACCTTGTGCCACACCACAGGTCATAACATTTTTCTTGGACATACAGTTACTGAAATAAACAAATTGGCTTCTATTGACAACATAGCTCTTCAACCTCTTGTACACATCGGCTTGAAACCCATATCTAGACAGTTTTGACAATAGGACCTCATGGTTCACTGTATCAAACGCTTTAGACAGATCAAGGAAAACACTTAGTGCAAACTCGTTGTTGTCTAGTGCAGAGTAGATTTGGTCGGTGAGATGTAGTAAAGCCAAGTATGTAGAATGACTCTTTCGGAAGCCATATTGATGGTTATAGAAAATATTGTTTGAATTCATGTGCTGAAGAGTTCTTCTGTATACAAGTTTTTCAAGGATCTTTGAAAAGCATGGCAATATTGAGATTGGACGATAACTAGAAAAAATACTTTGATCGTCAGCTTTATAAATGGGAATAACTTTAGCTATTTTTAGGTCATTTGGGACAATGCCAATTTCTAAGGAAAGTGAAAAGATATAAGTTAGTGGTTTGATAATGGAGAATTTTACCTCTTTAACAAGATTTGCTCTGATGTCATCATGACCTGCTGATGAAGGTTTGAGTTGATCAATTAATTTAAGTACTTCATCAGCATCAGGGGGATCAAAGCTGCTAAAAGAAGAAAAACAGCCATCAATATAGTCAAGGGGGCTTCCACTTAGGGTAGGAATTTTCCCTCCAATAGTGGGGCCCACATTCACAAAAAAATCATTAAATCTACATGCAATCTCATAAGGATTGCTGATAGTTTTCCCTGCTTCAACAAAGTGACTTGGTGGTTCAAATAATGTGTTTTCCTTATTCAAAAGCTGTTTGATAGTTGCCCATGTTTCTTTAATGTTACTGGAGGATTCTTTAAATTTCTCACTATAATATTTTTTCTTTGCTGCTCTAATAATATGATTAAATTTATTTTTATATACCTTGTAAGTCATTTGATTCAGGGGGGAGGGGTTGAAGGGGTTCATGTACCCGTTGACTCTGGGATCAGGGTTGTCTGGAGCACTCAGGTCCTGGTAGGGTCCCCCATGACAAAGTGGTCCCAGTGAAGGGTCAGACAAGACGCAACTCTAAATGTCACAGAGTATGACTGCATTATTGTTATCAAGGTCATAAAGTAGGTTTGTGCTTTGTGACAGTTTATGTTTTGTGTATTTGAACTGTGACACATATAATAAAATGGATCATACTGATGACAGAAACATTTGTGCCCGTTTCTTCATTCCTTCCATTGAGCTGTATCTGAGTCACTCTGTGGCTCACTGCTCAACCTTCATGTTCAACAACAGGTTAAGAGTTGGGCTCATATCTCTGGCTGCTTCTATCAGACTCAACTCAACTCTTTCTTCATGTCTTGACTTCACGGTGTGTTTCTACTCTGTCTCCACCCTCCTCCATTCTGTTTGCTCTGCAGTCACACAAACTGACTTCTTATCAGAAATAAAGCAGACTGTGTTTGTGATGGAAATAAAGGTAAGATGGTTGTTAACTGTATATTAATACAACACTTGGACATCAAAGCGTGTGGAGTAACGAGAAGCTGACTTATAACTGACTCTGTGCTGACAAACAGAAGAACAAGGAAAAGAACTCCCTTATATAAGAGGGAGACAGATAACAGTTGTCACATTTAAATGATGAACTCTTTAGACTTATTTCTGTTTGTAGTTGTATCTCTCAGTATGATGTTTCTGCAGCTCTTCTGTTCAGCTTGTTAAAACTTCATGTCTGTATTTTCCTCCTCCAGCAGGTCAAAGTTCAGAATGAAGATCATCATCAGTGAAACACTGTGACGCTGCTGTGCTGCCACCTGCTGGCTGCCTGAATGCACCGACATCAGCACTTAGTCCTAAGTGTGTTTGACAACATGTGTCTCACCTGCACACGATTGACCGACAGAATCAGAGAGAGAGCAAAACTATCAAACTTAACATCTGTACAGGCCTGGCCCATGAAACAATAACAACATGTATCGAAATAAGTACATCATTTTCCGTTTTTAGACAGGGCACCAAGCCGCCAATTTGCCCGTCCTTTTGGCGGCTCGGTCCGCGGTTTTAGACAGAGGCCGGCAAATTGGGGGTCTGTTTTGGTCACTGATTTTCCGCCTTGGAGGGTACACTTATTTCCGCCTCGCCTGCTATCTAAAACTGAGGCGGAAATGTGCCGGCCTTTGCGTGAGGTGGGCAGAGGTGTCAATGACCTGCACTGCTGTGCGACCCACAGCCGAGGATTTTTAAAACCAGGAAACAGCTGATCACAGCAGTCAGTCCATCACTTCATCCGCGGACATTAAGATGAGCAACTGGACAGCTGCTGAGATCCAGGAGATGCAGCGTCTCCTCGGTCTCTGAAGCTGTCTTCGCTGTAAGCTTGTTGTTGTAGCGGCTAGCTAGGAACAGTCGCTACTTTCAAATTAAAAGCCCCCCGCTAAGAACCCAGTTCTAAACTCCAATGGGGTGCAATGTAAAGCTCTTATTTTGAAGACAAATTCTATGTCACCGTTTGCAGCCCAACTTCGAGCTTCACGTCATGTCACATGTTTACGCCTACCTCAGAGGCGGCTTTTGGAAAAGGAGGAATATTAAGCCTCGGTTTAGAAAGACAGGCCGGCACATTGCCGCCCTTACCTTGGAGCAAATGTGCCACCTTTTCTGTCTAAAAAGAGCTATTGATAGCAAAAAGAAAATAGTTCAATAAAATGTTCCATAGTTTCATGTGTATGAATTAAATGCAACCAACTTGACAGCACATAGCGAATACACTGCCTATGATATATCTTGTTAATGCTCCGTGCTTCGCCTGTAAAACTATGAACTCGCGCGGAAGGAATTTCTGATGCAGCAATTTATGAGCTTTAGTTTCTGAAGTAAACACACCAACTTCTTTGACCTTTGTCCCGGTGTTCTGCTGCTCCTCTCGCTGTCATTCATCCTCTGGAGGCGATCTTTATTGATGGAGTGTCTCCGGACTCGTTAGGTAGAGCGGCTCTTATTAATCAGAGTTACAGTTTAGTACCTTTTTATGAGACTGATTCTGTGAATTGTCTCTTTTCCATTCTTCAAGGGTGGTTTTCCTGTAGAGAGAATCTCACCTCGCCAGGTGAACATGGATGAAAATGAGTCCTGGAATCAAGGGAACCTCCTGACCTGTGACAGTGATCCAGCTAGGTGGAGACTCTCCATCACTGCTGGTTTTACACTTGTAGAGTCCTTCATCAGACCTGGAAACATGGCGGATGGTCATGTGACCTGTTGGCTCAGTCCTGATGAAGGAGCCATGTTTATAGAAATCAGCTGACAGGTAGGAGGTCTCTGTTGTACAGGTGAGAGTGACATCATCTCCCTCCATCACAGGGAGGACAGGACTCTGCAGGATCACTGCTCCATCTGAACATGAGGACAGAAATGAGGCAGACGTGTCTCCAGTCCAGACAAGCAGTCAGAACAAATAGATTGCACCATGTTAGTTACAAGGTAGAGGGAAGTTAAAATGGTCCATGTTTTTCTTCCCATCAGGAGTTGTTAAAAAAATAATAATATTTACACCTTGACTTCCTGTGACAGAAACCTCTGCATCCCTTTAAATGTATTGTGCTGAACAGTCACTGCTGCTGCGATTTCTCCAGAATCTCTGAGTGTTACGTTGATGATGGCTCATAAATCGTAATTGTGATTTGAAAAGGTTTAAAAGTTTCTGCATCTTTGCCCTCAAAGTGGTAAAGCTACGGTGGCCCTGATGATCAGAGCTCCAGAACAAATAACAAAGTTTCAGATTTAGATAAGGTGGTGCAACGTTTGTGATTGGACAGAACCCAAGTCCCTGGATAACAACAGTGTAGCATCACTTCCTGGCTGACAGCTTCAGTTTCCCAGCAACCCGACGGCGAGGCTGAAGTGGTGGACTTTGGCTGTACATTGTTGTAAAACTGTTCGATAAGTGCGGATGGTGCAACTGAACAAAGTGATGAGTTTAGTTAAGAGCGCGATATTGTCTTATACTCAAATTTAGGCTCAGCTGGTGCTGCAGGCCTCTTCTACCAAATCAACCAAACAGTCTGAAGGGCAATAAAGTGGCTTGAGACTTTTCATCTTGTTGAATGTGAGATCTTACCAGTGACAGTGATGTTGATGCTGGTACTGATTGCTCCCTCTGTGGACTCACACCAGTAAACTCCACTGTACCATGTGAGGATGTAGCTGATGTTACAGAAGGAACCAGCTGGTTTCCCCCATCGTTCTCCACACTGAGACACCTTTCCTTCAGTCGTGTTCCTCATCACCGTCCATCCATCAGAGCTGTCGCCCTCCTCACACCTCATAGAGACAGACTGTCCTTCAAACAGCTGAGAGCTGTCAGGACTGATCTTCAGCTCATGTTGTTTTTAAAGCAACAGTGTGAAAAGTGACGTTCTGTCAGAGTAACATGGACACTAACGTCTGTTCATGTTCCAGAAAACGTGTGTGTTTCTTCCAGCTGATGTTTGAGTGTACTTACAGAGCAGACGCAGCAGACATGTTTCCTCCATCCTCGTATGATGCGTTTACTGACAGTTGTGTCTCAAAGTGAGCGCTTGTCTCTCCACCAGATGAGCTGACTGAAGACTTATATCTTCAGTATAAAAGCTGGATCTTCCTGTAGATGACAGCAGGAAGCTGATTTGTACCTGCGTGTTTGAGTCTGTCTGACTCACCCACTCCGTTCCAACCACTGAAATGTGGTCAGGAAGAGGCTGAAATACAGCAAGTGGCTGCACGCTGTCAAACAGCACATCAGTCTGAGACGAGGTGATGCCCTCACTGCACCTGGACACATGAACTACTGACTGATTCTGAGTTTCTTACAAGAAGCATCTAAAGTTTGACATGTTCTGATTGGCATGTTGTCTTTCAGCCTTGGGGGAGTTGATCTGTTTTGTTGTCAAAGGTAGATGTCGTCAGACAAAAGGGACCCAGGCCTTCTGTTCCACGCTACCTCACACAGTCCAGTCAACCACCTCCAGTTTGTTAGTCGCCTCCAGAATGGCCCACAAAGGTGTCTTCAGATATAAAGTCATCAGGATGACTTCATCCATCTGCGACTTCTACAAGTGATAATAGATCTGTGTTACGATGTGATGACTCGATGGTCAGGTTTTAGTTACATCTGGGTTTAAATCATCCACCTTCAACTAGAACATGTGCAGTTCCACAGGGAGGTGTTTGTGGTTCCCTGATTTTTTTTTTTTTTTTTTTTTATCTCTAAAGGACTTGAGGTTTTATTTGCTTCAAACATTGAAATGAATTTGAGATGTGAACACACTAGATCAGATCAGGAGGGATGTATCAGTCCCCATTAAACAGCTAATATTGAGCTAGTTGCTTTTGTTACATGTTTCCTGTAAGAAGAGGAGACAGCACAGTTTGTACATTACACCCCAACCCGTAACCGCAGAGTTGCCGCTGCTGAGTCTCCATGAACTGGCAGCTCCCAGCGATGGACCCAGTCAGACCAGGGCAGAAAAACACTGCCTGCTTTAGGACAGAGCCTAGTTTGATATTTTCTATTCCAGAAGGAGCCACAGTAACAAATACATTCCCCCCTCAGGGATCAATAAAGTATTACTGACTCTGATTCTGAAGTGAATTCAACACTGAGCTGGTTTCTCACCTTGGAGAAAAGGTAGCAACCCAGGGCTAACAGCAGATCTTTCAGTCTGAACTTTGACCCAAAGAGAAACACTTGCAGTTCAGGGTCTGCACACTTAAATTTCAAGGGACATTAAAACCGCAACAATTCAGTTAAAATACGTTGGTAATGCTCAGCTTGATGCCTTTGGAGGCAAAGCCTTAAAAGCCTTCCCTTTCAAACATTAGACGTAACGACTTATATCTTATTTTGACTGTGGAGATGTTATAGATTATTTTTACTTCATGCACATAAACGGACCAAGATTAACAGATTCAGATCAGGCTGCTTTATTTCAGACTATATAGCTGTAAAGTCAAGTTAAACATTTGAATTGAATAAAGAGCTAAGTTTAGGATTATCCTCATGAAGATTATGTTTGCTGTATTAGAACCCTTTTGTCTGTTGACGTAACACAAAAAATCTTTTACATTTCATTGTATTTTAGGGAGCAAACAGAGAGCTTCATCACTGTCCGAGGTCAGAACAACATTTGTTCACAGGGCGAAACATTCCACCGGCTGGATGGAAGTAATGCAATCATAAATAATTAATAATAAATAATAAATAGCCAATTTGTCAGTCCTGCTGTAACAAATCTCTGCATCTCTGTGTTAATGTGATCTTGTGTTGACCTTTTCTCTTGCTTCTCTCTGTGTTCAGAACAGTTGTGGAAACAACGGGCCTGCAGGGGAAGGTCGAGCCCAGCAGGCCAGAAACAAGTGGGACCATTAAAGAACCAGTACAAAGTAGCTGCAGTTTTGAATGATGTGGAAACTAAATTATATTTGTTTTACCCATACTTGTTAATAAATACTTTGCCAACGTGATTGATTTCCACTGCCTCAGGATTGCAGATATCCAGAGACAGCAGAGGGTCAGCGGGAGGCCCAGCGCTGCTACTGGGTCCTGGTTTGTCCTCATGGATGAGGTGTTAGGACAGAGGCCTTTCACTGCCCCCCCTGTCCTAACTGCCTCCATCCCTGAGGACACACCAGGGTAAAGTGACCGGGAGGAGGATGATGATGACGATGAGGAGGAGAGCCAGCCAGGGCCGAGGAGGAGGAGAAGGAGAAGGAGGAGGACATGAGGCTGCATAGAGGATGGAGAGGCTCTTCTCTGCTCCAGAGGACAATTTCTGTTGTTATTTACTTAATGTATGAGTTCTTTTAAAATTATTTGTTCATAATGGTTCATGTCATATAATTCATGAAATAAAATATTGTTCTATTGTTACACATTGTCTATTCCATTCAGTGTTTACAGCTTAAGTACAATTTATAAGAATAAGGGCTACTTGCCCTGCAGGGTGGACCGGCTCCTGCTCTCCCCGGTATTTTACCAATGAGTGCTCTGAAGGAATCTGAGTCAGTTGTTGATAACAGGAGTATACAGCAGGTGAGAACAGGGAGGAGACAGTTAAAGTGAAAGTGTTCAGTCAGTCAGAGTTCAGACTCCATTTTGAGTGAACAGAGCAGCAGGAGGAGGAGAAGACGTCTGAGGCAGGGTGAGTTTTATTTCTACATTATTGTTTTACAGTCAAAGTCTCTGATTCTTCTGTGAGTGCAGCATGACTGGATACAAAATTCACACTGAACAAGAGACAACAAGCTCATATTTAAAGAAAGCTGACCTGTGTGTGTGTGTGTGTGTGTGTGTGTGTGTGTGTGTGTGTGCGTGCGTGCGTGCGTGTGTGCGTGTGTGTGTGAGGTTGTGTTCCTCTTTTTCTCAGTCTGGGTTGAGACTCTTCAGACTTGTCTTCATGTGTTACATCACCTGGGAGGTCTAGGGACTGTGGGAAGTAACACATTACAAAATAAAACTTAACTCTGATATCAGGCTTCAAGTTGTTTTATCAAAAAAACAAAGATTATCTCAACAAGCACATAAAAATGATGATACAAACTAAAAACTTCCCTTTAAAAAACTAGCAAGCAGGTTGCACTACACAAGTTTCTGCTAACTGAGTCACAGAAACACAGGAAACAATCAGAATCAGAATTCCTTTATTGTCCCACAAACTTGGAAATTACTTTACCACAGCAGCAAAAGGACAGTGATTAAAAAAAATAATAACAGTAAAACATAAGCAATATAATAAAAAGTTAAGAAATAGAATAGACTTGTATATACATATACACAATACCATGTATTGTTATTTACAAGTAATGAATATGGGTATTAAAAACATTCCCCAGATCAAAAATGAGAAATGAGTTATGTATAGTTGTACTGCACAGTGCAGAGACGTCTGCTGGAAGCAGTGCTGGTTATAAAGTCTGACAGCAGCAGGAGCAGGATCAGACCTGCAGGATCAGACCTGCAGGATCAGCCCGGCTCCAGCACGTCTAACAGATGCTCGATCAGATTGGGATATGGGGAATTTTGAGGCCCAGTCAAGACTTTAGGCCCTTTATTGTTTTCCTCGAGCGGTTCCTGAGCAGTGTTTGTATTTGGATGGGTGGTTAGTATGTAAACGATTTACTATGGGCTGAAATATGTGCCACGAGAAACTGAATTTGAATCATCAATATTTGAATTTGAATTGCTAAACTTGAATAATTGCATTAAAAAACTGAATTTGAATCACATAATTTGAATTTGTATTGTTAAATTTGAATCATTGCATTGAAAAACTGAATCTGAATATTGTATTTTTAAATTGTATTTATTAGTTTGGAAAATTCAATTCTATATATGTTTTCATATTCAGTTCTCAAAATTCAAATTCACTTCTTGCAATTCAATTTCAGTTTACTGTGACTGACATCCGGGTAGTTGAGGAAGAGCAATCGAGCGCAGATAACTAGGATTCCTCTTTGGCCAATCAGCACGCTGCCTGGTTGCTGGCTGGTTGCCACCTGCCGTGAAACGGAGGAAGAAGTGGCGACGGGGTGACCATTAGGCTGTTAATTAAGTGGATGGCTCTCGTGTGCATCTCATGTGGATTTCCAACAGTCCAAAACTATCCAAACTATTTACAAAACTGTCCAAATCTCATCTACTATGTCGTGAAATAGCAGGAAATGAAGTCTGAATAGACAAAGTGGTTCAAAATGAAGTTTAGATGGTTAGACATCTATACCAATATCTCCCTGCAACTACAGGAATTTACAGTAAACCTACTTCAACTTATTTCACATGTTCAGCTGCACTGGACCCACACATAGGAAGTGGAAATTGCATCATAGGTGAAAAACAATACGAAAGGATCTGCTATGTTAAATCAACTTTATTTAACATTTCATATCATTTCATTTAATATACATATTAGGAATCGAGGAAAATATCAACACTTAAAGAGAAAATACACTTCGAACACGTTTATATATAAATTACACAAAAGACAAGGAAAATACCATATGTTTTGCCTATTTTAGCCATAAGCGCAGCAGGGGTTGTAGCTGATTCTGTGGTCTGTCCAGGGACCATGGTCTCTGGCACGGACCAGTGGTCACCACCACTAGGGGCGCTAGAGACACTGGTCCTGACCAGCTCATCAATGGCACGGACCAGCTGGTCTCTGGCACGGACCAGTGGTCCCTACCACTAGGGGCGCTAAAGTTACTGGTCCTGACCAGCTGCACAAGTGACTTTAGTATTTTCTCCCCTTTCAAGTCGTTTGGGCAGCACTGTTAGCTGGATTAATGTCAAAGATCATAATATTTTGTCTATAAAATACACTTTTTTCAGAATTATTATGATTAGTATTGTTATTATTACTGATTATGAAGATCCCTGTGGTCAGCACGGCAACACAGTCTCACTCCCGACGCATCATAAACGGACGCTTGGTCAGGGCCCTTTCGCGTTGTGTACTGACGCCCAAGGTGCTCCTCAGCGCCTTATTACGACGCAGAGGGATCTCAGTTGATTCCAATGCAATCCCCTCCGCGGCGATATGTGACGCTCAGAGCAAGTGATCACCGCGGCGTCTAAAGAGGGACGCTGTTACCATGTAAATGTTTACCGAACCCGCAAATTTCATGTTCGGGTGAACCCTTAATAAACTTTTCTCCTCATCACTAAATAAACGCAGTAGGTCAGAAAGTGTAGTCATGGTCGCTCTGTGGTAAACGATCGTAGAATTCAGTGATAGCAGTAACTAGCTAACATGAAATTTGCGGGTTTGGTAAACATTTCCATGGTAACAGCGAGCTCCACCAATCAGAGACGTCGCTGTTACACTATGGGATTGTGGGTATTGTAGTACTTCTCCATGACATCGCGAATAAAACATTATTTTTCTCAAAAGGGTCACCTCTCTTTCACTTCCTCGGACAGGGAAGACTAAATTACCCATGAGCCTCAGCCACCGTTGCTATGGAGATGAACGCGTTCCGCGACTCCGCTATACGTTAACGTCACCATAGACTGTATAAAATAGTGCGTCAACTGTTATCCGTAATTTATTTCAAACTAATCAAGATTTTGTGTCTTCATGAAGTCGCCCCCTTCACACACACACACACACACACACACACACGCACGCACGCACGCACGCACGCAGAAGGCTCCACGCCCAGGGGTGTCTGCACAGGAGACGACAGCCGACAGCGGTCACTCGGCCTCGGGAGACTATGTTGCCGTGCCAGAGACCAGCTGGTCCTGACCACAGGGATCTTCAAAATCAGTAATAATAACAATACTAATCATAATAATTCTGAAAAAAGTGTATTTTATAGACAAAATATTATGATCTTTGACATTAATCCAGCTAACAGTGCTGCCCAAACGACTAGAAAGGGGAGAAAATACTAAAGTCACTTCACAGACCACAGGGACCACAGGGCAGACCACTGTGCAGCTGGTCAGGACCAGTAACTTTAGCGCCCCTAGTGGTAGGGACCACTGGTCCGTGCCAGAGACCAGCTGGTCCGTGCCATTGATGAGCTGGTCAGGACCAGTGTCTCTAGCGCCCCTAGTGGTGGTGACCACTGGTCCGTGCCAGAGACCATGGTCCCTGGACAGACCACAGAATCAGCTACAACCCCCTCTCCAGGTAACGTAGGTCAGCAGCAGGGCACAGACGCATCACAGCGCTGCGCCTCCGCTGACACATCCGCAGGTGGCACAGTACTGTCTGACAAAAAGCAGGCTGCAGTCGGGATTTTCCTTTCCTTATCCGGAGAAATTCTTAAAATAACGGATTACTTTTTTAAAAAAAATAACTAAGTTACTGATTGCTTGACGCACGAAACTAACGCGTTACGTTACACGTTACACGAAAAAAGTAGTTAGAGTACTCTAGCGCGTTACTTTGTAACGCGTTACCCACAACACTGCTCCTCAGAAAGTCTGCAGCTAATGATAGTTGTCTTCATGTTGATCATCTGACAAGTATCCAGTTGTTCTGCTCTGTAAAATGTGTGAAGATGTGGACGAGTGTTTGGTCCACAACCCAAAGATCTTCAGCTGCCTGTCACAGAGGAGGAGAACAGGAAGTCCTCACCTGTCAGAGCTGAGAGCTGATGGATGTTCATCTTCACGGTGGATGTGTCACAAACAGGAAGTTCATCATGGAGGGAGCACAAACGCTGCAGAGAGTTTTGTGCTGCGCTTCTTTCAAACACAATGTGCACGATAACTTTGGCATTTGGTGTGAAATCGTGTTAAAAACGTGTCAACAGAACAAATATTACTCGTGTTTATTGAGCTTTAAGGAACAGTTCACCTAAAAATGAACATCTAGTCATCCTCTCCTCCTCCTGGCAGATTGAATCTCTTTGGGTTCAGGACGGACAAACAATGACTTTTAAAGGCGTTAATTTAGGATTGAAGGTCCTGTGAACACACTGACAGACGTCATCATCAGATCTGTGGACAGGAAATAAGTGAGCAGTCAGCTGAGCGATGTGGGACCGAACCTGCCCTTTAACCCGGTGCTGACAGGTTCTGGGGACTGAGGGCTGTCACCATGTGGACGCTCCCTCCAGTGTCGTCCAACAGGCCGGCTCATCATGAAACAGCTCAGCGGTTCCATTTCTCTCCTGAGAGCAGCAACAAGTGAAAGAGAGCGATCTCCAAACCCTCAACGTGTGCCTGTTTTCTACTTTTCTGTTTGTACATTTGTTTACGTCCAGCTTCTCTCCTCACGCAGCTTTTTCACAAAATCACAAATGATTTACCAAAAGGTGAATTTGGGTCGACGTTTTCTATTGTTTGTCTGTAGATTGTAAAAACTGTTGAAGTGGCTGAAGCACTGGTGTAAATACTGGCTGAAGGATGATGACCTGAGAGCTAAATTGCTGAGCTAATTTATTTGAGTGACAGATTAAGGGGGTTTATGCACTGTTTGTTTTATTTGACCACTAGAGGGCGACGCTGACTCACTCTGCAGGTCTGAAGAGTTCCAGAACTGCAGATTTGGGTCATTTCAGTGGTTCTGTGAGAAACTGAGCTCAGAGTTTGGATGTGAGCTGCTGCTGCTGCTGCATGTTGCTGTTGTTGAATCCAACAAACAGCTGGACAGGAAACACTTGATCCAGACGTGAACACACAGCAGCCGGTTGGTGCCACAGAACTGAGCTGATGTTGAGCTTTTTGTTTGTTTCTAAACTGATGGGCTGTCATTCATCATAGAAGCTTCTACTTTGATTTGCTTTTAAATGTGCAGGAAATAAACTTTGATGATTTGCTGTAGACCTGCTGTTTTTTTTGTCTTTTCTTCAGAAATAAACATTTACAATGATCATGTAAAGGTGGGGATGGTAATGATGAATCATTAACTGTCAGTCGGAGCAAATGCAAAAGTAGCAAAAATTCTGAACAAAGCAAAACGTTTCCATAAAAATTAAATTCTGAAAAGAGGAAGAATTCTTAAAGTTGAACTGAGGATAAAATGAAACCAAAGAAAAATTCTGACAAAAGTGAAATTTGTCTGACAAAAAAGCCAAAGTTCTATAAAAACTGACAATTCTGAAAAGTCAAATTCTGATAAAAGTTAATCACTCTGAGGAAAAACTCAACCCAGCTCAGTTTCCTGAAGCAGAGCAAACTGAGGATCAAACCCACAAACTCTAGTCTCAGAGGCAGCGTCTCTTCACACTGAGCTGCTCAGTCAGAACATCTGCGGCTGGTTTCTTGGAGGTTTTAATTCTGTCATTCGGACACTTTGCTGACAGAGTCTAAAGATTCAGATTTGTTTCCTACTAGAAAAGAAAATCTTACGAAAAAGAATTTACACATTAATAAAAGACATTACCACCAAAATATGTGACTCTGGTGTTTAATATTTGTACATTGTTTGTTTAACAACATTTCGATCATATGAGAAGTTACAAAAACCATAAAATACTAAATAACATCAGTGAAATCAATCGGTGTTCTTCCTGTCATGGTCTTCAGTTACAGCAACAAAACAAAGTCATTTTTTAGTACATCACTGGTGCTTTGTGTTGAGAATATGTGAGTGAATAAAAGAACCAGGTCGAGGTGGAGGTCCAGGTGGAGGAGGTGTGTGAGTGTGGAGCAGAAGGAGTGGAGGAGTGTCAGTGTGTCTGCAGAGACTGTGTAGAAGGACAGAGCAGCAGCAGAGCAGTCCAGATACACTGATGATACTCTGTCACATCCAGAGGAACACAGGGATGATGCTGGACTGGACATTGTGTGTGACAGTGGAGCTGATCTCAGAGCAGTTCACACTGCAGCACTGACAGTCATCTCCACTTGTTGTGATTGGTCCGTCAGTCACTGCTGGATGAAGCTCTCCTCTCCACTCCACCTCCCAGTAACACGGCCCAGTCAGAGCCTCTCCACCCACTAGCTGATGGTGCTGCTTCAACCTCTCTGGATCATCAGGACACAGCTGATCCTCTCAACACCTCCACCTTTCTCATCTCTCTGACAGAGACCGCCATCTGATGAGAGAAGCAGAGAGACAGCAGAAGTGATAAATGAGTGTTTCCAGAGACTCCCTCCATCAGCTGTCAGGCAGTGATATAAAGACCAGCAGGACTTCAGTCCTGTTCAGACCACAAGTGGAGCGGCTGTGTAGCGTAGCCAGCTTCCTGTCAGCTTCATGCTAACATGTTGGAGTGAAGCTCACAGACCTGCAGACACTTTGGACATCAAGTCTGTTTACTCTGCAGGTTTCACTGAAGGACACAGTGGAAATAAACTGCTGACAGTCCCTGAACGCATCATTACTGCAGGAACACAGATACTCACAGCTCACTTTAATGATGATTTACTGCTGTTAAAAACCAGAGTCTCACTCACATTTAAACATTTCATCTACTTTGGAAACATTACATGACAAATATGTAAATATGGAGTCTGTTATAAAATATCTGGACAAATCAAATGACACATGGGCAGATATAAATATAACGTTAAAGGTCCTACATTGAACAGTAAAACATCAGCTGTGGTTTCTGGACTTCAGCAGAAGTTCTGGTCTGTATACAGACCACATGGTTACTAAATGTTATGATGGTTCTCTGAAATAAGAGCCTTCAGTCAGACTGATCCGAGAGCTGTGACAAAGATGAAGTGATCAGTTCTTCAGTGTTGAAATGAGAGAACAAACACTTTGAGATCAGATTTGATGCTCCGACAGTTTTATGAATGAGGACACTGTCTCTATACATCCTGTGATGCTGTCAGCTGTGATCAGCTTTATTTCCTGTAGACATGAACACAACAACAGTCGTCTTCACATCAACTCAAACACACCATCACAACAAGCTTCTGGCTCGTCTGATTGGCTGACTGTTCTCCTCTCACAGCTTCACTGAGGAAAGCAGGAAATACTGGATCTTTACTTTGATACTGTGTTGAGTACAATACTGCTGAAACCAGCATGAACTGACTCCAACCCTCTACTGACCTCAGAGCCTCCAGTCTACATTGTGGACTCTTCTTCAGATCACACAGCAGCATCACATCTGAATCCTGCAGCTTGTTTCTACTCAGCCACAGCTCTCTCAGATGGGAGGGGTTGGACTTCAGAGCTGAGGCCAGAGAGCCACAGCTGATCTTTGACAAACTGCAGCCCCTCAATCTGAATAAAGAATAAATGAGTTAAAAATCAATTTATAATCCAATGTGTGTAAAACAATTGTGAGTTCAGATGATCTTCTATTAACAGATTAAATCAAACATCAATTTACTTTAAAAACTAACTGAACATTTTCTACAGTTATTTAAAGAAACAGAAGTCTGAAGACTAAATCTAGATTTAAAAAACCTGAAAATATTAACCAAAACAGATTTACAACTTTATTTATATAAGTCATGTGTGAATGTAAACTCAAATATCAATAAAAGAAATCAGATCTACAACAGTAACAGAGTGAGTGAACTGACCTCAGAGTCTCCAGTCTACAGTTTGGACTCTGAAGGAAATCACACAGCAGCTTCACTCCTGAATCATGCAGCTCGTTGTCACTCAGCTCCAACTCTCTCAGATAGTAGGGGTTGGACTTCAGAGCTGAGGCCAGGGCAGCACAGCTGATATCTGACAAACTGCAGTCCCACAATCTGAATAAAGAATAAATGATGGAAGTTTAGAAGACAACGTTCCTGTTTGGAAACATTAAGGGCCTTATTTAGACGGCCTAAAGCACATGGTGTAAAGATCATTGCCCTAGTGAATTCAGGGTGTGTCCAGTTCATTATTGCTGGTTAAACAGTGGATTATCTGGGTGCCAAGTGAGGCACGTGGCAGAAATAGTTTATATTTAAACTCGTGGGTTTGTTTTGGGCAGTACATAAATCAAACTAATCCGAGTGTCGTCTCCTATTCCCTTATAGAGCCAGGTACACAAGGGCCTGGCGCATATTAACCAGTGGCACTGGTCTTCCGTGAGGCTCAGGGATGCGATCCACAGCTGCTGGACTCTCTGCCCCCCCCTCTGTTAGACTGCATATGAAAAAATAAACTGAGGAGTAGGAGGAGCAGCATTGCTGCGTCCCTCTGGGTGTGTGTGTCTCAGTCCGTGCACCAGGTGGGACGGGTCATAAAAGGTATCATCCTGATCAAAAACGGTGGGATGAGAGGCTAAAATACGTTCATAATGAGGAAAGTATTAGTGACATCACCTGCATGTGAATGTTTGTCTATGTGTATCTCTACATTAGCATGCGTACAAAGAACAGATGGTAACCTTTATTGATTCGTTAAAACTCCTGACTCGTTTCCTTTGGAGAGTTTATAACTACAGCTTTTAGTTTTGTTGATTAAATTAGTCATGATATTTGTTACAGTGACATGACTGTGTTCATGGAAATGTTTAACTGAAAGCAGCCTCTCAAATCATAACATCAGAGTGTATGAACGGTGTGAGGCCGCCTGGGTAGGCTCATCTAATGTTCCTTCAAACAGCAGGAAGCAGATTCTGCTTCTGACTTCAGACCAGCTTTTTGTTGGTTTATGCTGCTGTCACTTTCTGCTGCCTCAAGATATCAATCCACCATCTGTGTGCCTGACCGCACACAATGTGGGCGCTGGGCGTGAAAATGACAACTATGTTGGTCTGAAACTAGCACTGACACTTGCACCAAGTGACAGATAGATTCCTCAGTGTTTAATAATCAGAGCTGAAAAAGGTTTAGAATTTAGAAGCTTAGAAAATGGAAAACTCTGCAGCGCCACCAGTGGCTCCATCTATTCAACCTCATGTTGTGCAGCCAAACAAATAAAACCCAACAGAAACTGATTTAAGACTCAAATCAAGATCACAAAGTTTATAAAGATGCAAATCTGTCAGGATGAATTTGGGGGAAATGTGAACAAACGTCATCTACAATATAAATTTTAGGAATATTTCAGTCATAATATCAAAGCTCAGTTTAATCTATTCAGTCAGTTTAAGATTCTTAGAAAAAGTTTTGAAAATAAGATACTGAGTATGTTTGTATTGCCCAATAGATGATAAGAGATTAAGTTGTTTTAGGAAACAAATTGAAATTTGAAATGAAAATCAAGTGTTGAAGATGTTCAGGGTGAATTGTACAGTATGGACTTTTTTGTTATATGAAGGTTTTAAATGTGCAGCTCAACATTACACAACCACAGTTAAACTACAAAAGAAGAAACAGACTTTAGCATTAAGATACTCAGTGTGGATCAGTATAATATCAGCCTAATGTCTGCAGGTTAGTGTCAGAACAATTTTCACATAATATTAATCTGAGCAGAGATGTATGAACTAAGTTCAATTGTTATATGAACATTTCAGATCTACAACAGCAACAAAATGAACTGACTTCAGACTCTTCAGTCTACAGTTTGGACTTTGTAGAAAATCACACAGCAGCTTCACTCCTGAATCCTGCAGGTTGTTCTTATTCAGCTCCAGCTCTCTCAGATGGGAAGGGTTGGACTTCAGAGCTGAGGCCAGAGAAGCACAGCTGATCTCTGACAAACTGCAGCTCCACAATCTGAATTAAAAATAAATGATGTAAGTTTAGAAGACAATGCTCCTGCCTTACAAGAGCCTGTTATGAGTCTACTCGCTCTGCACTGAGAGCTAGCTTGGCTGCGCATGATCGTAGCTCGTACAGAGAGGGGACTCGTCAGTGGCGATCGAAGCTGTTTCCAAAATAGTCACGATGGAGAGCTTGTCTGATATCGAAGTGGAAGACATCGACGACGAACCTTTTGAATTAGACGGGAGACCATATTTGTTCGAACCGGAGTATACAGATGAGGAGTTACGTGCACTAGAGAACGAACGAGCTCTGCTCTCCTCTCTGCAAGAAGAAAATGGCTAGTACAAGGAAACCAGAAGCGTTTGTGTGGACCAATAATGAGGTCAAACTGCTGCTGCGACTCACACTCAACTACAAGGCAAGTAAGTTGCAAGAAACACGAACGCAAGTAGTAGTCCACCATTGTTGTTGTTGTTGTTATGAGACGTCGCGGGGTTCAGAGGTCAGAGGCAAGAGGTCGAGGGGCGGGGCGATGACGTCATCGTTTCGTATGCGGATTTGCCGTCTACAAGACAACAGGAGGGCTGCGTTTTCAGATGTTTCCACCCTGAGACCTGGTTTCAAAAAAGTGCGTTTTTTTAATATCCATGTGGATGATCGGCCCAAACGATGCAATACATGTGTGTTTCCACAAAAGAGCATTTCGTCTGGAGGGCCTCTCAGTGCAGAGCGAGTAGACTCATAACAGGCTATTGTAAGGCTCATGGCTCATAGCAGGCTGTAACATGGACATGGACATGAACAGAAAAACGAAAATGCTGGAATACGTTTCTGTCTGACACAGTGTAAACTTCTTGCCCCAGCTGTTAGCTGTCAATGCTACCTCTCCGTTCAAGCAGCCCTGTAAGGGGTGGACCAAAAGTGTTCGCGTTTTCGGTACTGGCAAGTCAAGGGTAGCTTGAGCAATAAAGCTGATGTTGAAATTGACCGAAGTTCTCCTTTAAGCTTACCACAACGCAGCGGGAGAGGCAGGCCGGTGGCCTGTCTCTCCCAAGCTTCAAGTTTTATAAGTGGGCCTTTACACTGAGGCCCCTATGAACTTGGTTTCGACCTGACGCACGGGTGTCATGGCGGTCTCTGGAGGAGCAGAAATTGGCCCCATATTCTTTTGCTAATATCCTGCATTCTAACATTTAAGCTCACCAGTGCCGCTTGAGGTTTGGTCCCATAATTTCATATTTGCTATTTATATGGAGGAGGGTGGAGAAATTAGCTGGTTGCTCTTCTAGATGGGGCCCACACTCTCCAATATTTAATAATGATAAATTGCTGATCGGCAGTCGTCCTATTCGTTTTCCTGACTGGGAAAGTAAAAACATTTGTACACTTGGTGACATTTACGGGGAGGAGGGATTACTTACTTTTCAGAACATATGTATTAAGTACGGTGTACCACGTACCTCCTTTTTCTTTTATTTGCAGCTGAGAACGGCCCTAAAGGGCAATGGTGTTCCTTTGAAGGGCCCTCTCAGACCACACTCACTTCACAAATTGTTCCACTCAGCTAAAAGCACAAGTGATTTTGTTTCGAGACTCTACTGGTTCTTGTTGCAGCATTCTTACAGACCTCTGGCATTAGACACGGTGTGGAGGAGAGATGTTCCAGATCTGAAACCCACATTTGACTGGGATAAAGTGTGGGTTAATGTGAGCTTAGCATCCAGAAATCCTGATCATCAGCAAATACATTACAATTTTGTACATAGGGTATATTTAACTCCTAGGAAGCTTCATTTGATGAAGGTTATTAATGATCCTATATGTACTTTTTGTTCTTCCAAAGTGTTTGGCAGTTTTTTTCATATGTACTGGGAGTATTCCCCAGTGGCCGAATTTTGGAAGATGGTTGCCCTTAACCTTTCAAAGCTGTTTAAGATCAGGCTGCCCTGCTTACCTGCTACACTAATTTTGAATGATTTGTCAGAGCTGGGTTTGACACTGGACAAGAGAAGAGCACTGTTGGCTGGACTAACAGCTGCGGAAAAACTAGTTGCTAGACGTTGGAAACCTCCACACTCACTTTCTTTCCGAGTATGGGTTTTAACATATTTGGACATTGTTTATCTGGAGTTGTCGATTGCCAGAGTCCACGGAGCTAAGGAGTCGGCAACAAAGGCTTGGCATTCACTTCTAACTACCCTCTGTGGGTTTTAGGTGTAACTTGTGACTGAGGTTTGGAGTCCTGGATCCAGGGAGTGGGTGGGTCATATTTGGGGTTATGATTTCGGTTCTGATTTCATTGTGTGTATGTGTGCATGTGTATGTATGTTTGTGTATGTATGTACTTACATGTATATGCCTGTTTTTTTTCTTTCTTTAAAATAAAATAAAAATTTGATCACAAAAAAAAAAAAAAAAGAATATCTCTAAAACACAGACAGAAGCCATACCGTAACATTCACAGAGGTAAGATCAGTGCAGCTACAGGCGTCCACAAGATAGCAGCAGTGCAGCACAACATAAAGTGCTATTCAGGTCATCTGATGAAAATTCCTGTATTTTTTCATATCGCAATATATATCGCAGGGTTAAAAAAAATCTCAATGTCAGTTTTTTCCAATATCTAGCAGCCCTAGTTAAGGACCACTGGGATGGTGTACTTTGATTCCAATGTGTGGAGGAGTCACTAAAAAAGTGCACGTTAATGCATGTTAGTGCTTGTGAGTGCCTCCCTGTCACCTCATTTTGGATCCCACTGCTTATCTTGCTATGATTCGACCTAATCTGCCTCTGATTATCTTACCCTAACCCAAACCAATCTCACTCCTCATGCCTAAACCAACAAAGGCAACAGCAGTAGGATCCATAATGAGGCCTCTCTGTCATCCCTGGTACATTCTTAAAATGGTGGCAGGGACACAAACTTTAGCATATAACAGCTAAACAGTGAAAATATATTTCTGAAAGAACTAGGAACTTAATTCATATTTGGTCAACACTGCATCAACACTGACAAACTGCAGTCCCTCAATCTGTATAAAGAATAAATGATGGAGATGAAAATGTATTTATAATCCAATCAGATGTGTTCAGGTTTTAAATGCAGAGCTCAACATTACTGTGTCCTCATCAATGAGCTTCTCTCTAAAATGAGTACAGATAAGATGAACATGTCTTGATCCCCTGTAGGAGAAATTCAATTTGGCACTGCAGCACAAAGGAACAGAGTGCAAACAATAACAGATAATAGCAGCTCGAGGTAAGTAGGTAGTAAAATAAAATAGAAGAGATAAATACACACACACACACACACACACACACACACACACACACACTGTGTTATTATTGATCATCATCAGCCTTCTACAGACATCATTCTTCTTCAGCCTTGGAGATCATTAGTCTGTAAGTAATGTGTAGAAATAATTATCCGACACATTTTTAAAGGAATGTCAGGTAACGCTTTACAATACAGTACACAAAAATGTCCAAAGTTATTAAGAAACGAGTGAAGAATTAACCAAACGACCTGAAAATAAATGAATTGGTAATGAGAATTATTTTTCTCTCTTTTTTTTTTAGGGTCTTTTGATTTCAGAACTGAAACTGAACTGTCTACTGTAGCACTTGAGCAATGACAATTACTTTTAACATAAAAAAGAAACATGAAAGAAATGTCCTTTGTTTTGTGGGTTTTTATCAGTATTCAATATTTGCATGAGAAGGAGCTCGACCCTCCCGACATACTCAAAACTCCTCAACACTCACTGAACAGACAGTGACTGATGTAAGTTTGATGTTTCACTTCACTTGTTGGGGAACTCAAGAAGTAACTTACCATCAAGTAATTAGTACGAATGAATCATCACTAGTGTTTGTCCTCCAAGCAGCCGGTTTATCAGGAACGACTAACAAAGAAAGTGGTCAAACTATGTGTATGATACTGATAATGTTTGATAAATGTTGAAGTTTGAAACATTGTGTTCTGATCAACATTTGACACTGCAGAATCATTTAACTGGATTCTGATTGGCTGCAGGCTGTCCATAAACTTTTGATATACCAACAACGCTGGAAGTACTCGTGTAGTTCCAGTAAAACTGCCCGTTCTAAATTAATTATCCTGTAACTAAAATGAGTGGGACTAACACTTAAAAGTTACAAATCAACTGAATGAAAAAGAGACAAAAAAAACAAACACTGAATAGAGTCCTTTAGTGCAGCATTCTCTGAACACCACAGGATGGAACCATTTGGATAAACAGATAATGTCTGAAAGAACTGACATTTCTTTAGATTCATGCTGCTGCAAATCTTCAAAGTTAATTAACTAAACTGTTTAAGTCTAAGGAAAGAACAAAACAAAAAAAACACAAAAAAACAAACAACAAGACAATGAACCGACCTCAGAATCTCTAGAGCACAGTTTTGACTCTCCAGTCCAACAGACAGTAGCTTCACTCCTGAACCCTTCAGCCTGTTGTAACTCAGGTCCAGCTCTCTCAGATGGGAGGGGTTGGACTTCAGAGCGGAGGCCACAACTTCACAGTGAGTCTCTGAGAGTCCACAGTTAAAAAGTCTGTCATGAAACAGATGTTATATAAATGTTATTATGAAAGAGGACACTTTATATATCATTCATGCATTTGATGTCAAAACAGTTTGAAACATTCTGTTCTGATTAACATTTGCTATTTACATCAGTGGTTCACAAAACCTTCATCTTATCTGTGTTTGACATGAAACAGTGATTCTCAACACTCTCTAAAACCTGCAGACTTTAAATCTGTGTTTACTTTTAGTCTTACAGATGAAGGAGGAGAAAATGTAGTTACATTTGGGTTGCCATGATGTCCACAGTCTGTCAGTGTGATCTGCTGCTATGTGTTTTGCCGGGAAGCTAGATTAATTCATGCCCAACACAGTGTTGGTTAACTTTAATGTCTGAGTGATTTCGAAAAAGTCTGCCAATTATTTTTTACCTCTCAAACAGAGAAGAGAAACCATCTTAGAAATCTACATTTAAATGATTAATAGTTTGCCAGCTAATACAAATACAATTCAGAAAAGTTGACTTCTATTAAGACTTATGTGATGAACACTTTTATGGTGTTGCCATTGGTGATGTTGATTTATACACCTACTGTCTTTCCCCATGCTGTTGTGCATTGCAGTTCTTCTAACCATTCACAATTCTTTATTTTGTACATTTCATCTAGTTGTTTGTTCAATTTCAGTGTATTCCTTTCTAGCTGTGATCTAATTTAAACTCTTAAGTATAGTTGTTAAAAAACCTCTTTAATTAGTTTCACCAGGGTTTCTTCTATCAGCCAAAGAAAGATTAATAGAAGAAAAACTGTCAAATTTAATGATCATTAGAAATAAATGGAATAACTGAGTTCAACAACCAAGATTTAAACACATCCAACTGAAGAATGAACATTGTTGCACTCATGATAAGTGAAATATTTATTCAAAATAATCACAATTGTATTCAAAAATTGAAGCGTTATTTCAAAATAAATTACTTTATAGTTTGTATATCTGAAGAATGAAACTTCTATCCTACGGGTCACGTGATGGCGATGAGCTGAGCAGACGCTTTTGCCAGAACTCTGTGCCACTCCGTACTAATTTTCTCATTATCCTGACAACAACCAGGTGCTATAAGACATTTTTGTTATGAACATCACAGGCTATGTCTTTGGAAGACTTTTGGCCACAGTTTCGACAAGATGGGAAGAACCAGAGGAAATAAAGACAAAAAAGACGTCCTGTCCGAGCCCAGCAACAATACACAAGATGGCGTCCCGGCCGCGTTTGAAACCGCAGATGGGCTTGACCCTGCCCTTGCTAAAGCCCTGAGCGTAATGACTTCAAACACTATTAAAGTTATCAATAAAAATTTAGCCCTCTGGCCGAGACTACCCACAAGTTTGCTTGGCAGAGGAAACAGAGACTGGGCAGCTAGTGGAGTTTTTCAAGTCATGGCTACCCCACGTCCTAAAGTTGACCACAAAGGCTGGCCGCATACAACTGCCATCAATGGTATTTTAAGAGACGGCATTCGCCCCTGCTTATCCACCTGTTTCCTCAGAAGCCTATGGGGGCTGCCGTGACAGATAACTACTTCCGCCCGCGGTTCTCTGTTTCCGGTTGCCTTGCAACTGCATGACTGACCACTGCTGCCAAACTAGCCCTAAACAACTAGCGTTATGTCATAAAGGCTAAATTGTTTTTAAAATCAGCTCAGGTACAACATGTGCCGTTGTTGGTTGCCACAACAATTCATGAAAATTGAAGTTTTTTTTCAGAAACGTCTCGTGTAGTACATCAGCAACTTAGACAAACATGTCCCTGCCCTGCGCCCTGAACGTCATGCTGAGGAAGGGGGAATGGAGGCTAGCGTGGCTCGCGGCTTTCAGACTGATATAAATATTTGTGTTTATAAATATATTCCACAGAATAGCTGCTGCATGACTGCATGACTTCTCTAACCCGACATGTCTGAGCAGCCGCCTGTCTCCACGACTCCACTTTCCTTCAGCATTATCCACACTGTATGTTTAACGTTAGCTTGATTGACGCTATGGCTGGAAGCTTACGTGACTGCTGCCTTCAGAAATATAACCTTGCTGTGTCTTTTCAACAGTACTTTCCCGATTGTGTTACCGTGCAGGTAGTTGTATGCTTCTTTGCTTTTGTAACTGCATAATTCTCCGCCGTCAACACCTTCAGAAAATATACGATAGTTAACGATCGATGTAACGTTAGCTAACGTCGGGCTAATGTTTCATGTCATCTGCCCACTCCGTGAGAACTGACGGTGAGGCACTGTGAGAACTTTCCTCACGACTTATTTAAACATCCGTACTGTGTATCCACCTCCGATTTTTATCCATTCTGTCGCTTTCTTTGTGTTAAAAGCCGTTTTTTAGAGCGAGCATGACAGTTACGTTAGCGTAAACACATAGGTCAGCCAGCTCAACCGGAAGAGCATAACCGACTACCGCTATGAACCATGGGTAAACTCACAAAGTCAGGAATAAGCTGGATACTGGGTCTCGCGGATGATCAGATCACTGACAGTAAACACAGGAGACTTTTCAATACACTGACTTCTGCTGCTACAAATAAGATTCTGCTGTTCTGGATCAAGAATGCTGCTCTGACAAAAAAATCATGGCACAACATTGTTATGGACTGCATTCCAAGTGAATACATCACATCCATGCTTGACTCCAAAATAGATGATTTCTATAAGGCCTGGGACCCTTACTTGCAGCATATCGGCACACCCACGCTGTCATTTTCCTTGCTACATGTAATCCCGGATTAGCCTAGCCCTAGCCTGTCTTTCTGACTTTGTTTTAAGTGCTCGCTATCTAACAAGCAGCCTTGCTATATTTGTATGCTCTGTATTGATTTTCATCTGGATAGTGCCTTGTCTTACTGCAGCAGATTGAAAGGGAGGAGGCTGGATGGAAAATATGCCCACTGTTTTTATTTTCATTTTCATAGTTATTTTTTAATTACTGGACCCACATGCCGAAACTCTGTATTTTCCTTTTCTGTCATGTCTGAGCTGTTCTGTGTGTTTTGCATTTAAAATATATATTTTTTTCTTATTCTAAAAATTAAAAATAGAAAAAATCATCTAATTTACACTTTATTTATAGTGTTGATAATCACATCTGGACTCACAGAGCTTTCCGGCAGTTCCTCACAGCTGGAATCAGTCTCAGTCGTCCCTCTTTTGATGTGTTGTACTCCTCGAGGTTCAACTCATCCAGAACCTCCTCTGACATCTGCAGCATGTAGGCCAGAGCTGAGCAGTGGATCACAGAGAGTTTCTTCTCTGATCTGTTCTCTGACTTCAGGAACTCTTGGATCTCCTGATGAACTGAGTGGTCGTTCATCTCCATCAGACAGTGGAAGATGTTGATGCTTCTGTCAGGAGAGACATCATCTCTGTTCATCTCCTTCAGGTTGTTGATGGCTCTCTGGATGATTTCTGGACTGTTGTCTGTCTGACCCAGCAGGCCTGCTAAGAGTCTCTGGTTGGACTCCAGAGAGAGGCCATGAAGGAAGGGAACAAACAGGTCCAGGTGGCCATTTTTACTTTCAAGGGATTTTTCCATAGCGCTCCTCAGGAAGTCATCCAGGGATGGGTAACGGGTCACATGGCCATCAACCCCTCTACCAAAAAACTTGGAAATCTTCTCAAAAACAGACTTTGGTTTTGAGTCCCTGAGTTTGAAGTCTTTTAGAAAAGCCTTCAGGACCTTTGTGTTCCTGTTGGTGTGACAGTGGAACATGTAGACTGCAGCCAGAAACTCCTGAACGCTCAGATGAACAAAGCAGTAGACTGTTTTCTGGAAGATCACACTCTCTCTTCTGAAGATCTCTGTACAAACTCCTGAGTACACCGAGGCCTCTGTGACATTAAGACCACAGCGCTCCAGGTCTTCTTGGTAGAACATGATGTTTCCTGTCTCCAGATGTTCAAACGCCAGCCTCCCCAGCTTCAGAAGAACTTCCCTGTCAGCCTCCGTCAGCTCCTGTGGACTCGTCTCACGTCCCTCATCGTACTTCTGCTTCTTCCTCTTTGTCTGAACCAGCAGGAAGTGTGAGTACATGTCAGTCAGGGTCTTGGGCAGCTCTCCCCTCTGGTCTGTAGTCAACATGTGGTCCAGAACTGTAGCAGTGATCCAGCAGAAGACTGGGATCAGACACATGATGTGGAGACTCCTGGAGGTCTTGATGTGTGAGATGATTCTGCTGGACAGATCTTCATCACTGAACCTCCTCCTGAAGTACTCCTCCTTCTGGACGTCAGTGAAGCCTCGTACTTCTGTTACCCTGTCCACACATGAAGGAGGGATCTGATTGGCTGCTGCAGGTCTGGAAGTGATCCAGACGAGAGCCGAGGGAAGCAGCTTCCCCTGGATGAGGTTTGTCAGCAGCACGCTGACTGATGACTTCTGTGTGACATCAGACACGACCTCATGGTTGTTGAAATCCAGTGAAAGTCTGCTTTCATCCAGGCCGTCAAAGATGAAGAGAAGTTTACAGACAGCGAGCTTCTCTGCTGTCACCTTCTGTAATGTTGGATGGAAAACATGGAGCAGCCTGAGAAGACTGTACTGCTCATCTCTGATCAGGTTCAGCTCCCTGAACGACAGCAGAACCAGCAGACTGACATCTTGGTTTTCGGAGCCCTCTGCCCAGTCCAGAGTGAACTTCTGCACCGAGAAGGTTTTTCCAACTCCAGCGACGCCGTTGGTCAGAACGACTCTGATGCGTCTCTGTTGGTCAGGTGAGGCTTTAAAGATGTCGCAGCACCTGATTGGAGTGTCATGGAGGGTCTCCATCTTGGAAGCTGTCTCTAGCTGTCTCACCTCATGTTGGGTATTAACCTCTTCACTCTGTCCCTCTGTGATGTAGAGCTCAGTGTAGATCCTGTTGAGGAGGGTTCCACTTCCTGTTCCATCACTTCCTGTTCCATCACTTCCTTCAGTCACACGTTCACATCTCCTCCTCAGACTGATCTTATGTTCATCTAAAGCCTCCTGCAGAACACTATCAGCTGAAAGAGAAGAAAATATTCTGGGATTAAATTGAGAGCAAGAGTCTTGATTAAATAAAAATGTTTTTGAATGAATGATAATCATGATAATATTAAATGTTCTACAGAACACAACAGTTGTTCCTTTAATAAATGAACAGTTTCTGTTTTCAGACATGATGACATCAGCAGACAGATGTTCAGTCTTACTTTGTACAGTGTTAGTCTGACTGACTGTCTGCAGTCCAGCTCTTGTTCTGGATCTTTCTCCACACTGGGGACAGGAGGAGTTTTCTGATGAAGCAGACTGGTCCCAGTATGAGGTGATGCACTGTCTGCAGAACCAGTGTCCACAGCTGGTAGAGACTGGATCCTTCAGGACGTCCTGACACAAAGAACAGCAGGACGGCTGCTCCTCCACAGAAACACTTCCCTCTGTCTTTCTGAAGAGATAAAGGAAAATCACTCAGATTAGAAATCATAGATCAGTCTGACAAAAGAGAAGATGGACTGTAAACACAAGTATGTCTTCTCCAAGGTCTGAATCTGGACTGAACTCCCAATCACTAACACTTAGCAGCTATGAAAAACTTAAACCATACTGGACAAAGTACATGGTCACACTTTGTACAATATACCCTCCTCTTTCTTCAACAACTGTGTTTGATAAAAATGGTTTGATAAAAGATAAAAGATAAAGACAATCTCAGAGTGAAGATTCTGGGACAGTTTCCATGAGATACTTCCAGCCCTCATCAATGGAGCCTTTTACTTTGCAAAGATAAAGAAGAAATCCTCACTTGTCATTAAAACAGAACATAAATCCCTCATTTGTGTAATTTATCTATCTGTAAAATACTTTGTGCTCCTCATCCTGACATTCAGTGAAAGTTGTAATTCTTGTGTTTTGAACAGATCATTTGATCCATCTGCAGTAAAAACACTGAGATGACTTTTGTTGGTTTTCATTCATCAGTAATTCTTCCATCGCAGCAAAACACGTTGAATAAGCCATCAAACTCCTGAAGGTTTAACTGAGCAAACTAAACACTTTTAAGACTAAATTTCTCTAACAGACAAACAATGAATGAACTTGAAGTATCTCACTAGTCAACAATATTCAGGCTATATCCCATGATGCAACACTCCAGTGTCAAATCACAAAACTTTAAAATGCAATGTCCAGAAAAAATATTGTGTCCTGTATTTGTACAGCTACAGTCATATAATGGTAATGATTTAATTATATAAACTGAGGTTAGTATCAGTTCTCTTACTGTGTGTCTGAGGGTTCTGGTTCTTTACTGAAGTCTGGAGGTAAACCTTTGGACCGGTCACTCTTCATAGACAGACAGCTGGAGACTGAAGACTCTTCTCTCCATCTGTAGTACTGACTTCTGTAAACACCAACATGTTTGTATTTATTTCTTGTCAATAGACAGTTCTAACTACACAAATTGACGTGACTGACAGCTCTGTGATTAAAAACATGGCAGTTTTCTTACTGTGAGTCTGAGGGTCCAGGTTCTTTACTGAACTCTGGAGGTAAACCTTTGGACCGGTCACTCTTCATAGACAGACAGCTGGAGACTGCAGACTCTGCTCCGTCCTCCTCTTCCTCCACACAATCACTCATCTTCTGCACTTCAGAAAGCACTGAGGTAAATATGTAGCACATGGAAGGAAAACAACATGAAGACGAGGAAGACAAACAGGTGAAACAAGATGAAGAGGAGGAGGAAGGTGTAAAATGGAGCTGGTGAAGCTGCAGACTCATCACCCAATGTGATGCTCAACAAAAGTGACATTTACAAAGATGGGCCATGTTGATGTGTAATTAAAGGGACGTCCCTCAGTATGATGTCCTGCTCTGTCCACTCAAAACAGAGACTCAACTAACTGCCTGCACACTTTCTCTGTAACTTGTTGGTGCTTCCTCCATTTTTCATGTACCTGGATCACCTGCTCAGGTTTGTGGTGTGATCAGTTTATGAGCTTCTCTCTGTTATTCTTTGTTCAATAGAATGTAACCTCACTGAATAGTCCTGCAATAAATCACATGTTTACATAAGCTTCTTAAATACATGTTGCGAAATCTCATTAAATTGGTGTTTATCAAATACAATGATTGATTATTTTGTAATCTTTTGCTTGAAATCAGCAAAACTACCAAAAAAAAGCTTTGCAATATGATTCAGCCTCAGATGTTAGAGGCTCACAGTCCTTAGTGTTAAATATTAACACATTCTGTTAATATGTAACAGCAACATGATACTTTTGACAACATTTATTGTATCGACACTGAAACAACATAATATCTTGACTACCTGTGCAGTTTAATGTTTAATTAAGGCTGAACCTGCTGATAACGATTTACTGATTAACTATTAAATCATTTTGTCAGCTGAACCTGAAGTGGTGGACAAAATATTGAATATAAAATTAAATCCAGTAAAACAAAACCACTGTCGTCTTCTGGACTTCAGTCAGTCTGAGAGGTAACCAGTAACACTGACAGTGAACTCAGAACATGAGAATCAAACAAGTCTGTTCAAGAGTCTCAACCCAGACAAACCGGTCTGTTGAGGATGAAAACACAAACACACACACACACGTCAGTTCTCTTTAAATATGAGCTTGTTGTCCCTTGTTCAGTGTGAATTTTGTATCCAGTCACGCTGTACTCACAGAAGAATCAGAGACTTTGACTGTAAAACAATAATGTAGAAATAAAACTCACCCTGCCTCAGACGTCTTCTCCTTCTCCTGCTGCTCTGTTCACTCAAGATGGAGTCTGAACTCTGACTGACTGAACACTTTCACTTTCATGTCTCCTCCCCGTCAGTGTTGCTCCTCCTCTTGTCATTTCCTGTAAATCACACCTGTACTTTTTCTGTTCAGGTGTCTCCATGATGACCTCCCTCTGCTTGAACAGCTCAAACTAACACAGATAAACCAAACACAGCAAACTCAGTTCAGATTGCTGTCAGACAATCTTCCCCTGGTCAGCTGAGTTTACCTCCCTTGAACAATGTTTCTGGTTGTAGATCAGCTGAACAAGTATTTGGTAACGTTC
>OZ023171.1:27745545-27753045 GCA_963678695.2 Diplodus puntazzo | reverse complement strand
CTTAAAATAACGGATTACTTTTTTTTTTTAAAAAATAACGAAGTTACTGATTGCTTGACGCACGAAACTAACGCGTTACGTTCCACGTTCCACGAAAAAAGTAATTAGAGTACTCTAACGCGTTACTTTGTAACGCGTTACCCACAACACTGGTCGCCACCGGCGGTCTCAGTTCTGTAGAAGAGAGAAACTGGAACTCAGAAGGTGACGGTTGGATTTTTATCTTTAGTCAAAATGAATGTAAAACAAAGAGGTCAATTAGTTTTTAGTTTATTAGTTTAGTTATCTGAGTGAAAATATTAAGAGATGTCCTGAAACGTAGCTTCCATCTTCCAGGTGAGTTTGTGATGATGTGTGTTTTTATGAAAAGAGTTGATGAGGAAAGTGACAAAGTTGTTGTGGTGTAACAAAGACGACTGCAGCAGCAACATGTCTGTGAAGAAGCTGTTCCAGGACAAAGCTCACGTTGAAGAGCTGAACGTTACCAAATACTTGTTCAGCTGATCTACAACCAGAAACATTGTTCAAGGGAGGTAAACTCAGCTGACCAGGGGAAGATTGTCTGACAGCAATCTGAACTTAGTTTGCTGTGTTTGGTTTATCTGTGTTAGTTTGAGCTGTTCAAGCAGAGGGAGGTCATCATGGAGACACCTGAACAGAAACAAGTACACATGTGATTGACAGGAAATGACAAGAGGAGGAGCAACACTGACCAGGTGGTTCAGGTACAGCAGGTGAGAACAGGGAGGAGACATGAAAGTCAGTCAGAGTTCATTTTGAGTCGACAGCAGCAGGACGAGGAAAAGAAGTCAGAGACAGGGTGAGTTTTATTTCTACATAAATATTGTTCTATGGTCAGAGTCCCTGATCTGATCAGTACGTTTGACTGTATATGGTGTATATCTGATCCTCTCAGTCTGGATTGAGACTCTTGAACAGACGTGTTTGATTCTCATGTTCTGAGTTCACTGTCAGTGTTACTGGTTACCTCTCAGACTGACTGAAGTCCAGAAGACGACAGTGGTTTTGTTTTACTGGATTTAATTTTATATTCAATATTTTGTTCACCACTTCAGGTTCAGCTGACAAAATGATTTAAAGTTAATCAGTAAATCGTTATCAGCAGGTTCAGCCTTAATTAAACATCTAATGCTCAAAGGTCTGTTTTATAGACTTGGATCAAACTGCACAGGCATTCAAGATATTGTGTTGTTCCAGTGTAGATACAATAAATGTTGTCAAAATGATCATGTTGCTGTTAGATATTAACAGAATGTGTTGATATTGAACACTAAGAGAAGATGAGTGATTGTGTGGAGGAAGAGAAAGATGGAGCAGAGACTGCAGTCTCCAGCTGTCTGTCTATGAAGGGTGACCAGTCCAAAGAACCGCCTCCAGTCTTCAGTACTGAACCTGGACCCTCAGATACGCAGTAAGAAGACTGCCATGTTTTTAATCACCAAACTGGTGTATTTAGAACTGTGTTTTGAAATCAAATAAATAGAAACATGTTGGTTTTTCCAGAAGTCAGTACCACAGACGGAGAGAAGAGTCTTCAGTCTCCAGCTGTCCGTCTATGAAGAGTGACTGGTCCATAGAATCTACTCCACCAGACTTAAGTAATGAACCTGGACCCTCAGACACACAGTAAGAGAACTGATCCTGACTTTCGAATATATGTATATATGTATATATATATATATCTATATATATCTATATATGTATATATATATATGTGTGTGTGTATATGTGTATATATGTGTGTATGTATATGTGTATATGTGTATGTTTATGTGTATATATGTATATTTGTGTATGTGTGTGTGTGTGTTATGTATATATGTATATGTATATATATATATCTATGTATATATGTATATATGTATATATGTATGTATATATGTATATGTGTGTATATATATATATGTGTATATATGTATATGTATATATTTATATGTGTGTGTATAAATATATATATATACATATATATACACACACACATATATATGCATATATATGTATGTATATGTGTATGTGTATATATATGTATATTTTTATGTATATATGTATATATATATATATATATATGTATATATGTATATATATATATATATATTATATATTATATATATATATATATATATATATATATATATATATATATATATATATATATATATGTATACATATATGTATATATATATATATATATATATATATGTATACATATATGTATGTAAATGCTATGTATATATACATAGCATTTACGGTTCTTATAGCTTTTACAATTTAAGGTAGTCTTTCTTAAACTGTCAATATCTGACAGCTATTTTCTTTAAGGGGGGGCGGGCGGATTCAACAGGTAGTTGCCCGCTCTCTCAGTGCCAAGTGCCCGAAGTTTTTTGTAAGGGATGTTTTTCTTTTGTTTTATTTTTGTTCCTTAATCCACCTGACTTTTGGTGTGAGTTTTGGGGTTGTTGGCGACAGGGTATTGGGGGGGGGCGAGATCTTCTTATCTTTATTGTAAAACAGCCACCATCATCAGCTCTATTTGTGTCTATGGTACAGGCCTACATGTTTGGACTCAGACTCTTGATACATTGTACATTTCTCAGTCCATTCTAGCCCTTCAACTGAACCATGACAACTTTACAGTTAGCTAGTTGGAACATAAACAGATTGAACGGGCCAATTAAACGTGCAGCTTGCTTGGATTTACTCTGTAGATACCACATTGATGTCGCATTTATCCAGGAGTCCCATCTCAAAGCAACTGATGTACAGCGATTTACTAATAGACATTATTACGTGGCAGCATCAGCATCTCTTAATTCCAAAATTTGCGGCTCTCTTGTCGTTCTGAAGCGCTCTTTGTCCATAACCATACTTGATACATTTGGCAGCGAAGATGGTTGCATTTCTTACATAAAAACTATAATTGCTGGTCGTAAACTAGCATTTATCTCAGTGTATGCACCTAACCAATCCTATTCTTTACTCTTCACCACACTATCTGAAATTCTTTCCGAGATGTATGATTTTGCTATAATCATCTGTGCAGATATGAATGCGGTTGTAGACCCGTCCTTAGACTGCTCGAGCCCCGCAGGACACTGCTCTCACTCCCAAAGCTCTGCTTCAGCCTCTCTGTCCAAATTTATATCTGACTTCAGCTTAATTGATGTATTTCGTACTATTAACCCTACAGCTAAACAATATAGCTTCTTTTCTGACAGACACAAGACCAACTCTCGCATTGACTACATCTTAACCTCTAGCTCAATCTCCGAAATCCATAATGCAGTGCTTTCTCCTACACCATTATCTGACCATAGCATAACTTTAGCCAAACTAACCTTACACCGAACACACCTGCCAGAGCAGCTCGCTGGCGTTTTAACACCACTCTGCTTAAGAGTGAAGAATATTGTGTCCACTTCCGGAAAGAGTTGAGCAGATTTATGGCTGAGAATACTGGCTCCGTTAATGACCCTTGAATATTCTGGTACGCTCTGAAGGGATGTATCAGGAACACCTCAGTAGCTTTTGCCTCACATCTCAGTAAGACTCGGCTGGCCAAAATAAACAATCTTGAATCCGAACTTACCTCCCTAGAGAACCAACAGCAACTCTCTTTCTCTGACGCCAGGAAACAAATCATCGATGTGACAAAAATTGAGCTCAATTCTCTGCTCAGACAAAGGGCTGAATTTTTAATTCACAAAACCAGAAGGACATACTATTTTCACGGCCCTAGACCTAGTCATAGTCTGTCGCTCAGACCCAAGCAAAGTGAGAAATTTGCCAACATAACGGCCATCCGCTCTGGATCATCAAAGAACATCTTAACAGAACCAAAAGCTATTAACACAGAGTTTCGCGACTTTCACTCTGACCTATACACTTCTGAGGTTAATCTGGACAGGAACAGGTGTAGAAGCTTTATACAGAAGGCAAATCTTCCAATCTTAAACCAAGAGGAAACAAATGACTTGCAGAGACCTATTTCACTGATTGAACTTAAAGAGGCCATTCGGAGGATGAAGAAGGGGAAATCGCCGGGGTGGGATGGAATACCCCCTGAATTTTATTTGTTTTTCTGGGAGGAACTAGGCCAATTCATGCTAGATATGATCCATACAGCTGTGGATAAGGGCTCATTTGACCGAGACACTAATTCTGCTATTCTCACCGTTCTCCCTAAACCGAACAAGGACCCCTCACTCTGTGGCAATTACAGACCCCTGTCACTTCTAAATACAGAAATTAAAATATACGCTAAAGTCCTGGCTTCACGGATTGAAAAACTCATGACTAAATTAGTACATCATGACCAGGCTGGATTTATAAAAACACGCCACGCAGCTGCTAACTTGCGTAGACTTCTCCATACGATATATTTTTCTAAAGATATTAAATCCCCATGTGCTGTTCTATCATTGGACGCCAAGAAAGCCTTCGATAGACTCGATTGGAACTATCTCTGGCAGGTTGTGGAAGCGTTTGGTCTCGGCAGTAACTATATCAAAATGATTCAGGTACTCTACTCTAATCCTTCAGCTAGGGTCATGTCAGGCAACACCTTTTCCTCCCCCTTCCCAATATCAAGAGGCTCCCGTCAGGGCTGCCCCCTGTCCCCTCTTTTGTTCGCTCTCTCCCTTGAGCCTCTTGCGCAGACAATTAGGCGACACCCCTCTCTTTTACCCATATCCTTTTGTAACACCTCACATCATATATCCTTATTTGCGGATGATATTTTGCTATACATAAACAATGCGCCAGTGTGTATTCCCATAATATTGGAGGTATTTGAGGAATTCAGCACTATCTCGGGCTATAAAATTAACTGGACTAAGTCTTCGCTGATGCCCCTTAACTTATCTCTCGACACTTGCCAGCACACATACCAGTGGTTGGAAGCTTCAAATACTTGGGCGTGGATGTCTTCCCCTCTCTGTTCTCCATCTCTAGCAAAAACTTCCAAGGTATTATGAAACAGGTGGAAGGAGATTTGGAAAAGTGGACACGACTCCCAAACTCCCTACAAACATGTGTGTCCATAATCAAAATGGATGTCCTTCCTATAGTGAACTTTTACTAATTTTTCTAATATGATACCCCTTCCCCCACCTAAGGGCTTCTGGGACAAAATGCTTAGTATTATATCAAAATTTATCTGGGGTGGGGGACGTCCATGCATCAAGCTAACTACCCTTCAGCGCAGTAAACGGAATGGAGGTCTTGCAATTCCTAACTTCAAATTTTATTCTTGGTCTTATGCGCTGCACCCGCTTTCCAACTGGCTGGACCCTCAGACGCAAATATCATGGAGGCCTATAGAATAACATTTGGCCTCCCCTCACTGCCTTCAAGACTTAATACGCGTTCCATTAAACGCGCCGAACTAAAGCTGGGTCCCATTATGTCGTTCCTTTTGGCTGTGTGGCACTCGGTGGAGAGGGTGACCGGTTCTATGTTGAAGTGGCATGCACAAAGTCCTATCTTTCATAACTCCTCTCTACCCATTGGTGGGGCACCTTTTTCCTTCAGGGAGTGGAGTGGCAGAGGGGTTAACGTCTTATCTGATATCTGTGATGATGGGGGTCTGAGGATGTTTAATGATCTGCAAGCTACCTATGATATACCAGGTACATCTTTTTTCCTCTATTTACGCTCAAGATCTGCAATGCGAGCGTACGGTGTGCCCTGGGGTACTCCCCTCCCCACTCACAAGCTACACATGTTGTTAGATGTAGGAGTAAGGTCGAGAGGCCTGATTTCTGCTATCTACTCTTTTTTTATTAGCATCCTCATGTGGACCTCTGGCTGTCCATCAAGTATGGACCGGTGATCTTGATCTTCCCAGTGGCGAAGTATGTTGGTCGACTGTCTGGAACAATTTAGACGAAGCATCAAAGAACCTTAACCATAAACTTATACACTTCAAATTCATACATAGAATGTATTCGACGCCAAGAAAGAGATACTTTATGAAGTTCATACATTCACCTGTTTGTGATCTATGCTCAGTGGGTTGCGTGGGATCGTTCTTACATATGTACTGGGAATGTCCTGATGTGGCATCCTTCTGGAAATTCGTATCTTCCACTTTATCAGATCTATTGGAGGCAGACATACCGTGTTCTCCAAAGATACTGCTTCTAAATGACACCTCATCACTGAACCTTTCCTCTACTCAAATCCGCATTCTATTCTGCTAAGAGAATGCTTGCCTTACGTTGGAGGCCCCCCCATGAACTCACGCGCACCCAGTGGCTACAATCATTCTTGAGAATACTCTACATGGAGTTATCTGTAGCAAAAATGCATGAAGCCTGTCATAAAACAATCCAAACCTGGACTTCGGCTGTGGCAATGGTTAAAGATTTACTGAGTTGAGAACTATATCTCCATTGGTAATTTTTGAAATTTGTTTTGTTTATTTCTATGCACTTACTTTGGCCTAAAAACACTGACATGACTGATGTACTACGTGCTGTATCACTGTTAGTACTGTATGTAACGTAGAAGATCGTGTTGGGACTCTGAGGGAGGGAGGGAGGTTGTCGCCATTCTGGGGAGGTATTTTGGAGGGGTGTGAAGAGGGAAGTAGATATGTCTTGTTATATTGCTATCTTTGAAATGTACCATGCCCTTCTCTTTTGAAAATAAAAAAAAATGATCAAAAAAAAAAGAAACCCGTAGGAACCCTGATATATATATATGTATGTATATATATGTGTGTATATATACATTTATATATTAGGGCTGCAGCTATCGATTCTTTTTGTAATAGATTAATCTAGCACTTTATCGATCGATTAATCGGATACTTTTTTTTTTTGCGTTTTTAAACAACCAAAACAAATAATGCATAACGAAAATGATGTGGCTGTAAAATGATCAAGCATTTCTCAAAAAAACAGAGGTATTCATTCCAACTCCAACATTTGGCTCAAAAACTAAGCCCATTTAGTAAGTGCCAGTGCCAATAATTAAACAACAATACAGTTAAATCAACTTCCTGTAAAACATGCATAACCAGGGGCGGCTGGTATATATGGGCTAACAGGGCTAAGCCCTCCCTACCTTTTACAGTAAAAATGAAAAAATATTATTAAAAACCTTAGAACACATCGTTTTAAATTTTGATTGAACCTAAAACAGCAACAGCACCAAAAAGTGGCAGAAAAAATCCTGGATATATGAGATATCTTGTTTTTTTTTCCTGTGAATGGGCTAAATGTACTCAGCCCAAGCACAGTAGCAAGCTTCCATTCACTTTTGATTGACAGGTGTCGTGACACGCACCCATTTGGGCTAAATTCATTCAGCCCAAACTCAGTAGTGTAAACTTCCATTGACGTTTGATTGACAGGTGCCCTGACACGCCCCCTTCATATGCTGCCCATTTGGACTAAATTAATTCAGCCCAAAGGCTGACCTTCGACCTATCACAGCGCAGTTCTAGTTGTAAAAAAATGGCGGCCCTTTGTACCG
>OZ023171.1:27555545-27740545 GCA_963678695.2 Diplodus puntazzo | reverse complement strand
GAGCAGTGGTTCACCAGCCAAGCAGCAGTACTTGGCTTTCGGATTGTACATGGTCAGGCTGTCGCATGCAAGTGAAGTGAAAACGAGGAAATGGCAGAACCTCGTTCAGGTAGCTGGGCTAGTATGGGAGGAGATACCCAGCGCGAGGGTGGGTGTATTCAAATCACCCAGAATGTTACTTAACAGTCCAAGTGAAATCCAAATGGCTCGTTTAGAGACTCATTTCCTGACTCGGCAGGTTATACAACATTGACTTAGTTGTTGAAACTCATGCGCAAGGGGTGGGGAGGCACTCCGCATACGCAAATATATATACTAAAGCAACAAAAAGTGAGTTTTGCATAATATGTCCCCTTTAAAATAAGTTTGTTTACTAAAATCAAATGATGCAAACTGCTCCACTGTGACTCAGACAGAAACAAAGTGTTAGTGATTGGGAGTTCAGTCCAGATTCAGAACTTGGAGAAGACATACTTATGTTTACAGTCTGTCTTCTCTTTTGTCAGACTGATGGATGATTTCTAATCTGAGTGATTTTCCTTTATCTCTCCAGAAAGACAGAGGGAAGTGTTTCTGTGGAGGAGCAGCCGTCCTGCTGTTCTTTGTGTCAGGACGCCCTGAAGGATCCAGTCTCTACCAGCTGTGGACACTGGTTCTGCAGGCAGTGCATCACCTCATACTGGGACCAGTCTGCTTCATCAGAACACTCCTCCTGTCCCCAGTGTGGAGAAAGATCCAGAACAAGAGTTGGACTGCAGACAGTCAGTCAGACTAACACTGTACAAAGTAAGACTGAACATCTGTCTGCTGATGTCATCATGTCTGAAAACAGGAACTGTTCATTTATTAAAGGAACGATTGTTGTGTTCTGTAGAACATTTAATATTATCATGAATATCATTCATTCAAAGACATTTCAATTTAATCAAGATTCTTGCTCTCGGTTTAATCCCAGAATATTTTCTTCTCTTTCAGCTGACAGTGTTCTGCAGGAGGTGTTAGATGAACATAAGATCAGTCTGAGGAGGAGATGTGAACGTGTGACTGAAGGAAGTGATGAAACGGGAAGTGATGAAACAGGAAGTGGAACCCTCCTCAACAGGATCTACACTGAGCTCTACATCACAGAGGGACAGAGTGAAGAGGTTAATACCCAACATGAGGTGAGACAGCTAGAGACAGCTTCCAAGATGGAGACCCTCCATGACACTCCAATCAGGTGCTGCGACATCTTTAAAGCCTCACCTGACCAACAGAGACGCATCAGAGTCGTTCTGACCAACGGCGTCGCTGGAGTTGGAAAAACCTTCTTGGTGCAGAAGTTCACTCTGGACTGGACAGAGGGCTCCGAAAACCAAGATGTCAGTCTGCTGGTTCTGCTGTCGTTCAGGGAGCTGAACCTGATCAGAGATGAGCAGTACAGTCTTCTCAGGCTGATACATGTTTTCCATCCAACATTACAGAAGGTGACAGCAGAGAAGCTCACTGTCTGTAAACTTCTCTTCATCTTTGACGGCCTGGATGAAAGCAGACTTTCATTGGATTTCAAGAACCATGAGGTCGTGTCTGATGTCACACAGAAGTCATCAGTCAGCGTGCTGCTGACAAACCTCATCCAGGGGAAGCTGCTTCCCTCGGCTCTCGTCTGGATCACTTCCCGACCTGCAGCAGCCAATCAGATCCCTCCTTCATGTGTGGACAGGGTAACAGAAGTACGAGGCTTCACTGACGTCCAGAAGGAGGAGTACTTCAGGAGGAGGTTCAGTGATGAAGATCTGTCCAGCAGAATCATCTCACACATCAAGACCTCCAGGAGCCTCCACATCATGTGTCTGATCCCAGTCTTCTGCTGGATCACTGCTACAGTTCTGGAGCACATGTTGACTACAGACCAGAGAGGAGAGCTGCCCAAGACCCTGACTGACATGTACACACACTTTCTGCTGGTTCAGACAAAGAGGAAGAAGCAGAAGTACAATGAGGGACGTGAGACGAGTCCACAGGAGCTGACAGAGGCTGACAGGGAAGATCTTCTGAAGCTGGGGAGGCTGGCGTTTGAATATCTGGAGACAGGAAACATCATGTTCTACCAAGAAGACCTGGAGCGCTGTGGTCTTAATGTCACAGAGGCCTCGGTGTACTCAGGAGTTTGTACAGAGATCTTCAGAAGAGAGAGTGTGATCTTCCAGAAAACAGTCTACTGCTTTATTCATCTGAGCGTTCAGGAGTTTCTGGCTGCAGTCTTCATGTTCCACTGTTACACCAACAGGAACACAAAGGTCCTGGAGGCTTTTCTCAAAGGCTCAAACCCAAAGTCTGTTTTTGAGAAGTTACGTGATTTTTTTTTTGGCCATGAGATCCGTTTCTCATCCCTAGATGTCTTCCTGAGGAGTGCCATGGAGAAATCCCTTGAAAGTAAAAATGGCCACCTGGACCTGTTTGTTCGCTTCCTTCATGGCCTCTCTCTGGAGTCCAACCAGAGACTTTTAGGAGTTCTGCTGGGTCGGACAGACAACAGTCCAGAACTCATCCAGAGAGCCATCAACAATCTGAAGAAGATGAACAGAGATGATGTCTCTCCTGACAGGAGCATCAACATCTTCCACTGTCTGATGGAGATGAACGACCACTCAGTTCATCAGGAGATCCAAGAGTTCCTGAAGTCAGAGAACAGATCAGAGAAGGAAATCTCTGAGTTCCACTGCTCAGCTCTGGCCTACATGCTGCAGATGTCAGAGGAGGTTCTGGATGAGTTGGATCTGAAGAAGTACAACACATCAAAGAAGGGACGACTGAGACTGATTCCAGCTGTGAGGAACTGCAGGAAGGCTCTGTGAGTCCAGATGTGATTATCAACATTAAAAATCAGTGTAGATTAGAAGTTTAATTCTTTAGATGTAAAAACTATAAAGTAATTTATTTTGTAATAGCGCATACATTTTCAAATACAATTTTGATATTGTTTTCAAATGTTTCACTCACCATGAGTGTAACAATGTAGATTCTTCAGTTGGATGTGTTTATAGCTGTTAGGTTGTTTAACTCAGAAACCCTGGTGACACTCATGAAAGCATTTTTTTTAACCACTATACTGAAGAGTTTAGAGGATGATCCGTATAATTTTTCACGTGATGTGTCTAAACTCCTTGACAGTTTCTTTCATGCAGTTATTGTCATCACTATGTAGGTTTAGAGACATCTCATAGTGAACAAATGGACCAAAAAATTCCAGCTCAAATAAAAGGTTCTACTTTACCTTTTATACATGACATTAGATTTTTTTTCTGAATTTAATCTAATTTAGTGATAATCTATTTTTGTTCTGTAGTATCAGAATCAGCTTTTTTTTGCCAAATATTTGTGAACATATAAGGATGATAACTTTAAGGATAAGGATATAACTTACTGGCAAAATATAGGATGACGTCACACGGACAGTCTGTGGACATTATGGAAAACCAAATGTAGCCACATTTTCTTTTGCTTCAGCTGCAAGATTAAGATAAAACACAGATTTAAAGTCTGCACCTTTTAGAGAGTGATGAGAATCACTGTTTCATGTCAAACACAGATAAGATGAAGGTTTGCTGAACCACTGATGTAAATAGCAAATGTTCATCAGAACAGACTGTTTCAATCTGTTTTGACATCAAATGCACGAAGTAAATATAAAATCTCCGCTTTCATAATAAAATGTTTGTAATATCTCGTCATGACAGACTTTCTGACTGTGGACTCTCAGAGACTCACTGTGAAGTTGTGGCCTCAGCTCTGAAGTCCAACCCCTCCCATCTGAGAGAGCTGGACCTAAGTAACAACAGCCTGAAGGATTCAGGAGTGAAGCTACTGTCTATTGGACTGGAGAGCCAAAACTGTGTTCTAGAGATTCTGAGGTCAGTTCACTGTATTGTTTTTCCAGATATTAAATTCAAGCCCTTCACTGACAATTAAACTTTTTAATCAATTAACTCTGAAGATTTGCAGCATAATGAATCTGATGAAATGTCAGTTCTTTGAGATATTTTCTGTTAATCCAAATGGCTCCATCCTGCGATGTTCAGAAAGAGGCTGCACTGAAGTGATTTTATGTATTTATTTTTATGCATTTTTTTTCTGATTTTTTAAGTGTTGGCATCCAGCTGATGCCAGTCCCCCTCATTTTAGAAACAGATCATTAATATAGAATGGACAGTTTCATTGGCACTATTCGAGTACAGAATTGTTAGTATATAAAAAGTTTATCGACAGCCTCTAGCCAATCAGAATCCAGTTATCACAGAGACCATGGTATGAAAAAATAATTTTCCTCTTACCTGAGGTGGTATGTATCCATCTACTGTAGATTAGCTGGACCACTGATATAAATAGTAAGTGTTAATCAGAACAGAATGTTTCAATGTGGTTTGGCTTCATTTGACAAACATTATCAGTATTATACTCATAGCTTTACCAAAACAATAGAACAAGTTTATAAAATGACATTCAATAATACTTCTACACAAAATGAGAGAAGTGACTACTATATTTAATAGATGATGATGAGTTTCTGAAGAACAGACTGGGAGATACTATATTATTAAAAAATGATGACATGATTATGTTGGGCCCCATGCCACATGGCTCAAACAAAGAGAAGGCCTCTAGGGCAAATCAAAAAGCTGACTACTAGGGCCTTCTCAAACCTGAGGAGTCAAGAACAAAGGAACTGAACCAAAGCCCAAAAGGTATGAAGCACTGTCACTGTCAAGGTATGACACACACCCAAAACTTTCACCCAGTCCCTATTGGCTGTGAGCCAGGAAACTTCGCCAGGATCACAATGACGTCACTAAGAGTTTAAAGGTCAGGAGACCAGTGTTGGGAATAACGGTGTTACAATAAACAGCGTTACTAACGGCGTTACTTTTTTTCAGTAATGGGTAATCTGACTAATTACTATTTCCATTGTTACAACGCCGTTACCGTTACTGACTATTAAATGTGGCGCGTTACAAACTGAAGCTGCTCATTGAAGCTGTTGTCATCCGACTCAGCTCTCAGTCACAGCAGGGAGGAGGGAGGGGCGGGACGACCGCATAATTGATGGTGATTGGCTCTAAGGTAGAGTGAGATTTCGTAAACCAATCAGAGGCAGTGTTCGGTTTACACACAAACCACACAAGCACACAGCAGCTTCACACACACACTAGCAGAGGTAAGCTGCAGCAAGGCGAGTCCGGAGGGAAAGTTAACTTTTTCAAAGTGGAAGTACAGACACTACTTTAATCTCTTTTGTCCACGTCCGTTGTAAGCAACTCTAATCTAATGAAGCATCTCTCAGTAGCACACGCTTCTTCAACACTAGTGGCCAAAAACTCCGTTGTTGACACTGTTGATGATGATGGCAGGCCAGGTGTGGCTAACGTGAGCTCTGCTAACACAGAAGGACACAGAGCCGTCCAAGCAGCTAAAGCTGGATTTTTCTGCTCCAGCTTCCCAAAAAGTTGTGACACAGACTGAACTGAATGCAATGATAGACAGGTATGTTGTTGAGAACATGCTCCTGTTAACAGCTGACTCAGACTCCTTCAGAGCCCACATTGGTAAAATACTGGGGAGAGCAGGAGCCGGTCCGCCATGCAGAAAGACATTTTCTAAATACGTAGATGTCGAGTAGGCTAAAATGAATACCGAGCTCAAAAGGGGGAATAATTAAAAGTAATGTAATAGTTACTTTTCCTGGTAACTAGTTACTTTTATTGTGGAGTAACTCTGTTACTTTTTGGCAGAAGTAACTAGTAACTATAACTAATTACTTTTTTAAAGTAACGTGCCCGACACTGCAGAAGATCCCTCTGCATGTTGTATTCCCAGGGTAAACGTGATGGTGTGAAGATGTGAGGCCGGGCGGAAGGACTAATATTACAAAGAATAAATGATAAAATAGGTTCCGATAACGCCACCTAGGTTTGGTTTGAGGCCTAGGACCTCTTAAGATAAACAAGATTAAAATTTAGATATAAATATCAAAAGGTTCTTTTTGTCAGGGGGAGAGCATTTAAAAACCAGTGGTGCTTTTTAAAATAGTGAACACACTCAGAATGGAGGGACAACAATATTTATTTAAAAGCACAACTAATAGTTCAACCGTAAAAAAACTAAAAGAGCACAAACAGATAAAACAATAAAACTTATAAATAATGCGGTAACATCGGGGCAGGAGGATAAAAGTTCGTCCATCTGCTGTTGGCGTCCACTTTCTTATCCTGGCTCCTTCCCTCAGTAGAGCCTGTGGGGGAAAAGAACTCAGGGCCAGTCAAATGTCCTCTTTTGTAACGCCAGCACAGTTCTGTAAATCATTAGCCACAACAAGAACACTGGTCTTTTGAAAGACTTACGTGGAAGGGAGAAGTGTAACCTTCTCCCACTTGCAGCCACTAGCGACCGGTGTTTCCTCTGTGGGTGGTACTCGATTTACTCCAGGCCGATGTTGACGCCCTTCTTCACCTTCTGTGCTCCTCTGTGCTCTGCTGTTGTGCTCCGTTATGCCCGTTGTCTCCTCTGTCCATGGGCCCCTCTCCGTTCCCCATGGTCTCGTTCGGCCTCTCCCGTCCCTCTTTCTTCTCTCCTCTGCCTCTTTTTATCTTAACTGGTCCAAACTTTTTGTGGATCTCCAAGTGTAAGTCCTAACTCTTGATTACGAGGCAGAAGTAAAAACAACGTTAAAAAAAAACAAACCACACACCATATTTCAAAATAAAAGCATGCAATGAAAAAAAGTTAAAACACAGCAAATAGTAAAAACAGGGTCAAAATAAAAGCATGCTTTAATAAAATCAAAATCAAGTTCCGCCTCGTGACAAAGAGACTCCGATTTCATCAGCAGTTACCATAAGGGTGTATTTGAGAAAAATTTTTCGCTTCACTTAACCTAGGCACCTCGGAATCCGTGTTCTCGCTTGACTTCCCAAGTCACATCCGCTATTTTGAACTGAACATGAACATGACTTCCCGAGCCACGTTTGGCCATCTTTGGACTCCTGCCCCAGGTCACGGTGGTGCCTCGTGTTCATTAATGAATCACAGTTACCTACGTTTCATTAATTAACTATAATAATTGTATTAATTATTAATAATAATTTAATTAATAATCAATATCGATTCCCAACAATCATTTAATAAATATCCATGAATCAACATACTGACCACTTTCTTGATGAGTCGTTCCTGATAAACCAGCTGCTTGGAGGACAAACACTAATGATAATTCATTCGTACTAATTTCTTAAAGGTGAAATATTGAATATGAGCTGAATGCCGCCATCTAGTGTCTCAAGATCGTAGTCGCGACAACAAAAAAGAAATTCCAGCGGTCGGGTTGCCAGGTTTGTTGCCGAGAATATTCTTTATTATAGCCACTGACCACAATGGTGAAAGTGAACCAGCAATACTGGACAGGGCAGGAGGATTGAGCCGCCTCCGTTTCCTCCGTTTACTGGGTGTGGAGGTCTATGGGTCACGATCAGTATTCTCAAATCTAGGATCAATGTGATATAATGAAAATAAGTATAGCAGAGGAGTTTGACCAACAGGTAAGGTTAGCTAAGTTAGCAAGCGAGTTAGCTGACCGATCCAAGAGAAAGTTCGCCATTTCCGCGTGTGTTTTGATGCCATGGAAATCCTTTACCTGAGTCCATTGAGCGTATGCTTCACCGATATTTACTCTGGTTTTTGCTCTTCTCCGGTCACTCAGCTGCTGGGACAGAGAATGCACCGTTTGCTGGGGCTCTGAAGAGTTTGCAGACTCCGCCATTTTACCCAGTGTCAGCCTAGCTGTGCCGAGCTTTGCCGAGCTTCCGAGCATTGCCGAGGTTGCGAAATTGGCAACCCGCAATGCCGGCCGCTATTTGGCTGGTACGATGTAAACAGGAAGTCATTGTCGAACCCTTCAAAATTTCTTAAATTATTTATTTCAGACTAAATATAATTTTTCAAGGAAACCCATTACTTTTAATCTGCGCCCCTCTAAACGCCCCTTGGATGTATTGTTTTTGAAAAAATATAGCTTTTAATAAGCATATTAAATATTCAACCTTTAATGTTAAGTTACTTTTTGAGTTCCCCAACAATTGAAGTGAAACATCAAACTGAAATCAGTCTCTGTCTGTTCAGTGAGCATTGGGGAGTTTTGAATGTGTCGGGATGGTCGAGCTCGTTCTCATGCATAACTTTAAAAAGTCTTAAGAAAACCCTCCTCACATAAAAGGCTTCAAGTTATAAGTTCATGGTTTTTATTATAAAGATGCTCTAAGTGTATGTCTAAGCAGATGCGTTTATTCAAAGCGACTTGAGTGAGTGGGAGGGGCCAGAAACATGCATCCACAACATGCATCTGTGTCTCTGCTTTGTGATTGGCTGTTGCTGTAGTGTTTTCCAGGTACAGGACAACAGACTCGTAAAAAAAAAACTTTATCAAAATTTTTTAATTGAAATTGTTTTATCGCCCAGCCCTAAATTTTCGTCATTTTATCTACCAAAAATTATTGTTTATTCACGCAAACCTGTTCACAACTGTGTGGACCATTGAATCATCAGAAAAGCGGTATCAGCCTTTTATGAACCGTTACACCTGATGTACAGGCTGACAGACACACACACACACACACAGGGATGCAGAGGGAGAGCGCCTCCTCTTCATTTTTCATATGCAGTCAAACAGAGGAGGAGCAGAGGGTCGACCAGCAGCCAAGGATCATATCCCTTACCCTCACTGAAGATGAGTGCCACTGGTTAATATGTGCCAGGCCCTGGTGCACCTGGCTCTTAAAGGGAATGGGAGACAACACTTTGGTTTAATTTATGTTGCACCCAAAACAAACCCATGAGTTTAAATATAACCTTTGTGCCGTGCGTCTCGCTAGATTACCAGTGAGATTATCCCCCGTTTAACCAGCAAAAATTAATTGGACACTAAGACACATAAATTCACCAAGGATGTGCTTTACACCATCTAAATAGGTGAATGTTTCCAAGCAGAAACGCTGTCTTCTAAACTTACATCGTTTATTCTTTATTCAGATTTATGGACTGCAGTTTGTCAGAGATCAGCTGTGCTTCTCTGGCCTCAGCTCTGAAGTCCAACCCCTCCTGTCTGAGAGAGCTGGAGCTGAGTAACAACAAGCTGCAGGATTCAGGAGTGAAGCTGCTGTGTGATTTTCTACAGAGTCCAAACTGTAGACTGGAGACTCTGAGGTTAGTTCACTGACTCTGTTGCTGTTCTGCTTTGTTAAATTTACAGTCTACATTCATACATTACTTATGTACATAAAGTTGTTAATCTCCTTTGGTTCATATTTTCATGTTTTTTAATCTAGATTTAGTCGTAAGACTTCTGTTTCTTAAAGAAGCTGTAGAAAATGTTCAGTTAGTTGTTAAAGTAAATTCATGTTTATGATTTAATCTGTTAACAGAAGATCCTCTGAACTAACATTTGTTTTACACACATTGGATTATAACTTTATATTGAACTCCACCATTTATTCTTTATTCAGATTATTCAGCTCTGAACAGATTATTGATCACTGAATGATTTCAAGCAGAAACTTTGTCTTTTAAATGTACATCATTTATTCTTGATTCAGATTGTGGAGCTGCAGTTTGTCAGAGATCAGCTGTGCTTCTTTGGCCTCAGCTCTGAAGTCCAACCCCTCCCATCTGAGAGAGCTGGACCTGACTAACAACAACCTGAATGATTCCGCAGTGAAGCTGCTGTGGGATCTGAAGGAGAGTCCAGACTGTAGACTGGAATATTTGTGGTCAGTAGAGGCTTCCAGTCAGTTCATGCTGGTTTCAGCAGTATTGTACTAAACACAGCATCAAAGTAAAGATCCAGTATTTCCTGCTTTCCTCAGTGAAGCTGCGTGAGGAGAACAGTCAGCCAGTCAGACGAGCTAGAAACTTGTTGTGATTGTGTGTTTGAGTTGAGATGATGTGAAGACGACTGTTGTTGTTGTGTTCATGTCTACAGGAAATAAAGCTGATCACAGCTGACAGCATCACAGGATGTAGAGAGACAGTGTCCTCATTCATCAAACTGTCGGAGCATCAAATCTAATCTCAAAGTGTTTGTTCTCTCATTTCAACACTGAGGAACTGATCAGTTCATCTTTGTCACAGCTCTCAGATCAGTCTTGACTGAAGGTTCTTATTTCAGAGAATCATCATTACATTTAGTAACCATGTGGTCTGTATACAGACCAGAACCTCTGCTGAAGTCCAGAAACCACAGCTGATGTTTTACTGTTCAATGTAGGACCTTTAACGTTATATTTATATCTGCCCATGTGTCATTTGATTTGTCCAAATATTTTATAACAGACTCCATATTTACATATTTGTCATGTAATGTTTCCAAAGTAGATGAAATGTTTAAATGTGAGTGAGACTCTGGTTTCTAACAGCAGTAAATCATCATTAAAGTGAGCTGTGAGTATCTGTGTTCCTGCAGTAATGATGCGTTCAGGGACTGTCAGCAGTTTATTTCCACTGTGTCCTTCAGTGAAACCTACAGAGTAAACAGACTTGATGTCCAAAGTGTCTGCAGGTCTGTGAGCTTCACTCCAACACGTTAACATGAAGCTGAAAGGAAGCTGGCTACGCTACACAGCCGCTCCACTTGTGGTCTGAACAGGACTGAAGTCCTGCTGGTCTTTATATCACTGACTGACAGCTGATGGAGGGAGTCTCTGGAAACACTCATTTATCACTTCTGCTGTCTCTCTGCTTCTCTCATCAGCTGGTGGTGATCTCTGTCAGAGAGATGAGAAAGGTGGAGGTGTTGAGAGGATCAGCTGTGTCCTGATGATCCAGAGAGGTTGAAGCAGCACCATCAGCTGGTGGGTGGAGAGGCTCTGACTGGGCCGTGTTACTGGGAGGTGGAGTGGAGAGGAGAGCTTCATCCAGCAGTGACTGACGGACCAATCACAACAAGTGGAGATGACTGTCAGTGCTGCAGTGTCAACTGCTCTGAGATCAGCTCCACTGTCACACACAATGTCCAGTCCAGCATCATCCCTGTGTTCCTCTGGATGTGACAGAGTATCATCAGTGTATCTGGACTGCTCTGCTGCTGCTCTGTCCTTCTACACAGTCTCTGCAGACACACTGACACTCCTCCACTCCTTCTGCTCCACACTCACACACCTCCTCCACCTGGACCTGTATTCTTTTATACACTCACATATTCTCAACAGATTAATCTATCGAGGCGTGTTTATCACGACATAATCACATATTGACTCTTTTAATTGGATATTTCCTTGGTGCAGTTAATCCCCACATATTAACGGATGAATTTATGATGAATACATTATCGATCGATCTATCTATCTATACATTTATATCTATATATTTATATCTATATATTTATATATATATATCTATATATGTGTATGTATATATATGTATATGTGTATATGTATATATGTATATATATACACACACACAGGGTTCGTACGGATCCTTGAAATCCTTGAAAGTGCTTGACTTTCAATGTTGTATTTTCAATTTTAGTTTAAGTGCTTGACATTATAACTCTGTGTCTTTCACAAAATTGGAAATTTTTGCTATTATGAAACATAATTTTAGATGTTTACAGCATAATACAACGTACATAATTGTGATAAAAAGTGAGTATATATATTCCTGTAGATACGTGCTTTACCCCAGCAATAAGGTGATGGAAAATTTTGAAAATTACCCTTAAAAGTGAAAAGTGCTTGAATTTGACCTTGAAAATTGTGTACAAATCCTGTATATAATAATGATGACTTTGTTTTCTTGCTATGACTGAAGACCATGAAAGGAAGAACATGTTGATTTCGCTGATGTTATTTAGTATTTTATAGTTTTTGGAACTTCTCATATGATGGAAATGTTGTAATGTTTAAATTCTGTCTCAATATTTTTTTCTAGTAGGAAACAAATTTGAATCTTAAGACTCTTTAGGACTGCAAAGTGTCCAAATGACAGAATCCAAGCCTCCAAGAAACAAGCTGCAGATGTTCTGAGTAGCTCAGTGTGTAGAGACGCTGCCTCTGAGATTAGAGTTTGTGGGTTTGATCCTTCCTTGCATCAGATTGTTTCCCCACTCAGTTCCAGTTTGATAAAGAAAATCTTCAGATTTTATTCATTCTAGAAAAAAGGTATTTGACTTTTTCTCTCAGAATTTTAACTTTTTCATAATTTTCCCTTTTTTTCTAAGACTTAAACGTCAGAATTTTGACTTTTCCTCAGATTTCTTAATTGTTGCTGGAAGTTTAACTTTTTTCAGAACTGAAATTTCACTTTTTTTGGGTCAGTTTTCCATCTTTTCCTCAGTTCGACTTCCAAGAATTCTTCCTCTTTCAGAATTTGAATTATGAAAATGTTTTGCTTTGTTCAGAATTTTCACTACTTTTGCATTTACTCCGATTGACAGTTAATGATTCATCATCACCATCCCAACCTCTACATGATCACTGTAAATGTTGATTTTTGAATAAAAGACAAAAAACAGCAGTACTACAGCAAATCATCAAAGTTTATTTCCTGCACATTTAAAAGCAAATCAAAGTAGAAGCTTCTATGATGAATGACAGCCCCATCAGTTTAGAAACAAACAAAAAGCTCAACATCAGCTCAGTTCTGTGGCACCAACCGGCTGCTGTGTGTTCACGTCTGGATCAAGTGTTTCCTGTCCGGCTGTTGGATTCAACAACAGCAACATGCAGCAGCAGCAGCTCACATCCAAACTCTGAGCTCAGTTTCTCACAGAACCACTGAAATGACCCAAATCTGCAGTTCTGGAACTCTTCAGACCTGCAGAGTGAGTCAGCGTCGCCCTCTAGTGGTCAAATAAAACAAACAGTGCATAAACCCCGTTAATCTGTCACTCAAATAAATTAGCTCGGCAATTTAGCTCTCAGGTCATCATCCTTCAGCCAGTATTTACACCAGTGCTTCAGCCACTTCAACAGTTTTTACAATCTACAGACAAACAATAGAAAACGTCGACCCAAATTCACCTTTTGGTGAATCATTTGTGATTTTGTGAAAAAGCTGCGTGAGGAGAGAAGCTGGACGTAAACAAATGTACAAACAGAAAAGTAGAAAACAGGCACACGTTGAGGGTTTGGAGATCGCTCTCTTTCACTTGTTGCTGCTCTCAGGAGAGAAATGGAACCGCTGAGCTGTTTCATGATGAGCCGGCCTGTTGGACGACACTGGAGGGAGCGTCCACATGGTGACAGCCCTCAGTCCCCAGAACCTGTCAGCACCGGGTTAAAGGGCAGGTTCGGTCCCACATCGCTCAGCTGACTGCTCACTTATTTCCTGTCCACAGATCTGATGATGATGTCTGTCAGTGTGTTCACAGGACCTTCAATCCTAAATTAACAACTTTAAAAATCATTGTTTGTCCGTCCTGAACCCAAAGAGATTTCATCTGCCAGGAGGAGGAGAGGATGACTGGATGTTCATTTTTAGGTGAACTGTTCCTTTAAGCTCAATAAACACGAGTAATATTTGTTCTGTTGACACGTTTTTAACACGATTTCACACCAAATGCCAAAGTTATCGTGCAAATTGTGTTTGAAAGAAGCGCAGCACAAAACTCTGGGCAGCGTTTGTGCTCCCTCCATGATGAACTTCCTGTTTGTGACACATCCACCGTGAAGATGAACATCCATCAGCTCTCAGCTCTGACAGGTGAGGACTTCCTGTTCTCCTCCTCTGTGACAGGCAGCTGAAGATCTTCGGGTTGTGGACCAAACACTCGTTCACATCTTCACACATTTTACAGAGCAGAACTGGATACTTGTCAGATGATCAACATGAAGACAACAATCATTAGCTGCAGACTTTCTGAGGAGTGTGAAGTCAGTGGTGTGAATCTGTGACAGCGGGATCAGACTATGTTCAGGATCTGTGCAGCCAAATGAGTGAATGCAAAGCCGGACGGCAGCGTCAGAGCTCGACAACACTCGACAACTACAACCTCCAAACTACACTGAAGAAAAGTCCAGAACAACAAGCAGCCTTTGTTATGGAGGCTCCATCACACAGCAGGTAGGGCTGCAGCTAAACATGATGTTTCCAGGAGCCCAAAATGACTCTTCAGATCGATGATCTGCTCTCAACAACAGTTCAGACGCCCAAACAAGTTCAGCTCACCGTCATGTAAGACCGACACAATCAGGAATCATCATCTGAGAGGCTGGAACAGTGATCTCCTTCATCAACTCCTCACTTGATGTTTGTCTGTCCACTAAGTGATGAACCGAGCGAGCAGCTGCTGCAGCCGACACCAGAGTGGGAGGTAACAAACAAGAACACAAGAGAAACTGACTCACAATGATCACATCAGTTATCTTTAACACACAAACTCAGTCTGAGAGAAAAACCAACAACTGCTAGAAAAATATCATCACGTGCCTTTTAAACCCAACACACCTGTTTTACTGCTGTTTGTGTGTGTGTGTGTGTGTGTGTGTGTGTGTGTGTGTGTGTGTGTGTGTGTGTGTGTGTGTTCAACAGTTTATAAGCTGAAAGTAGAGAGCCAGCCATCGCTGTGCTTGGCACTGGTTAAAGTTCATCAGTAGAGAGAGCAGAATGCGCTCACAACCCTCCTCCTCCTCCTCTTCCTCCTCCTCCTCCTCCTCCTCCTCTTCTTCCTCTTCCTCCTCCTCTTTCTCCTCCTCCTCCTCTTCCTCCTCCTCTTTCTCCTCCTCTTTCTCCTCCTCCTCCTCTTCCTCCTCCTGGTGGGTGAAGTTCTGTCTCCGTGGTTTCAGGCGCCCGTCACTCGTCTGAGCCGGCCGAGCGTTTCTGGCTTCTTTTGCGAGGAGATCTTTTGGGAGAAGCTTTGTCTGGAGGAAGAGAGACACAGTCTGACTGCAGGACAAACACTTCTCACAGATTCACACATTATTTTATAGGTTCGGTTCAGTTGTGCATCGATCAGCCACCACATTAAAACCACTGACAGCTCAAGTGAACAACACGGTTTGTCTGGTTCCGATGCAGCGTTCTGTTGAGAAACCTCGGGTCGGGCAGCAGAACATCACAGTTTCATTCACATTTCAGCTGTCAGCAGCTCTGATGCTGCGGCTGATCGCTGCAGGTTCACAATGTAACAACAACAGACTGACACAATAACTGCGCACTAATATGAGCTGTAAACTAGAAACTAGGCCCAGATTTAACTATTCATTCATCAGTTTGACAAAATCACGTTTGTGTCTTTTTAAATATTCAGTATTTTGAGTGCAAAATCTGTGAAGCTCAGAAAATACAAAAGATTGTTGGACGATTTCACTGAGACGCTTCTGATGTGATCCGACCAGGAGAGAGAAACAAGGTGAACCAGAGAGGACAGACATGAGACACACACACACACACACACACACACAGACACACACACACACACACACACACACACACACACACACACACACAGACCTCACCTCTGCGACTCTGCACTGAAGACGCAGGGAAACATGACAGCAGGAAGCAGAGAGAGAAACAGAGGAGAGAGAGTGATCGTCGTGCACAGCGAAGGTTAAAGTTGATTCAGAAACAGGTGAAGCAGGAAGAGAACACACACCTGCACACACACATCAGCTGATTCTGAGAGGAAGCAAACACAACGTGAGAGAGTTTGGACCGAACATGGACCATCAGGACCGACCGTGTTGTGCACTGAACTGCTGAAACTAGAGTTTAAATCCATTTAACTGGACTTAATATTACTGACGTCCGTCATATCCAACAGATGATCAGAATCTGTGAGAGAATAAATAGAAACCAGCAGCCAGTTTTCTGGCTGATGGTCTCGTTTGATGATCTGCGTCATAAAGAGGCTTCAGTGTTAAACAGACGCTTTCAGAACGTGTTTAAAGTTCCTGTACAAAGTTCATCTACTTATTTATTTACTGCTTTAACTTTCCAGTCGCCTTTTTAATGTTCTGATGCTGATGTTTAAATACAACACGTCATTTGTTGAGCTTTGAGCAGATTCAAAGTTAAAATGTTTTGTCTCTTGACTGATATGAAGTTTAAACTCTTGTTAAATGTTGTGTGTGTTGGTGGAGTTTTAAATCAACTTGACAGCATTTAAAGGATAAATAACTCTTTAGTTATTTAAAGAAACAGAACAAAGTGTTGCAGCTTCTTCTGGATCTGATCGTGTTAAACGAACAGATGATATCGTCTCTGATCGATCACAGACACCTGAAGTCCATCAATATCTGTTGCTGGTGGACTTTGTCACACTGTCGACTCTTACAGCTAGAAACATGTTTCCAACACACCTGTAAGTTTCACTTTGACTCTTAAAGCAGCTGTAAACGTGATTTTCACAGCGATCAGAAACAAACGGCAGCCTGACAGTCTGAGATAACGTAGAGCAGCTTCTTGTCTGGGAGAGTTTTATAAGCAGTGAAGCTGCAGAAAACAGAAGCTGTACGAGATGTCTGAGTGCAGGATGTGACTGTACGTACTGATCTGGTTGAGTGTTTCCTGAGGGATCCAGCTCAGGTCGACGTCGTTGTGGCTCGAAGTTCCCATTTCCACCTTTGGTGCCGGACGCCTCCTCTGCACACACACAGGAAGTCAAGTCAACGTTTCTCCTGCTGCCTCCATCTTTACATGTTGTTATTAAATCATTCTACAGCAGATTTCAGCAGAATTCTGTCCTTTTGTAAACTGCTCGTCTCCGCCATCTTAGTTGTAGTTCTAACAAGCTTTCTATCAGCTCTCACTGTCACACTGAACAGACGTCAGCATGAATCTTAGAGCTGAACTGATGAGCGTCTTAATTCATCTGTACCTTTCTGGACTCCAGCAGCTGGTGAAGGCCGACGACGACCAGCAGCCCGAGACCCGACAGGAAGACGTACATGAAGATCCTGAAGAGAAAAGGAACAGACGAAGATTCAAGAAGGAGCACAAATCAAAGTACGGCACAGAGAAGATGTTAATCACACTGACGTCTCTCCGTCCAGGCCGTCCTCTCGCTCAGTGATGGTGACCGTCTGGTTGAACACGGCGTCCTGGAAGACGATTCCCTGCAGAGGGGAAGAGAAACGTGGAGACGAGATGAAGAAAAGACGAGAGCGAAGAAAAAGCAGGTGACGTTTGAGGAAAGTGTTGAGATAAGATGAACAGAGATAACGTTATTCCTTCTGCTTTAATCTCTGTCGGCCGTGATAAGGAGGTCAGAGTTCACTATGAACTCAAGCAGGTTTGAAAAACAATCTGCAGATTGGACCAAATTTAACAGCGAGAACAAAGAAACGTTTGTGATCAAACGTGCAGAATCTGACGAGTTTAACAGAAACAATCAAAAGGCAACGAGGAAATAAAGTTTACAGCGTTATTGTTTCCTCTCTCACAGATTCATTATTATTTCTGATAATCCTTTTGATGCAGAATATTAATTTTGAGGTTTAAATAGAGATGAAGCTTCTTCTCTAACGACTCCAGTCTGCTTACGTTGCTGTCCTTGTAGTTGAGGTTGATGACGAGTCCAAACGGCCGCCCTCCCATCGGCTCTGCGGGGATGAAGGAGTACTCGAAGGTGGCCTGTCTGCCGGAGGGAACCACGGTGCCGAGCTGGAGAGCCGTGAAGTTCTGGATGTAGAACTGGTAATCCTGTCAGGGACCAACAGAACCGAGTCAGAAAGAGCTGCACTGAGACGCTCCGCTGGTTCGTTATCGGTCCCGAGAAGTCAAAGCTGCTCTGCTAAAACAGAAAAGTGTGTTTTTGTACCTGTGGGTAACGGAAGGAGGCGTCCAGAGACTCCACCACGAAGTTCTCTGAGCCCTTGTTGGTGAAGCCGAGCAGGAACTTGACGATGTTGTTGGCGGGGAAGTCTGGACAGAAACAAGAACGAGAGTTCACAACAGCGCCGCGTCTACAATAAAATAAACCAGACCTGAAGCGTCCCAGACGGCAGAGTTACCTTCTCCTTTGACAAACAGGATGGTGGTGTCGGCGTTGGGGGAAGCTTTCACCTCGCCAACCAACGCTTCTTCTTCTTCATCTTCTTTTTCTTCCGTCTGCACACAAACACAGAAACATGCACAAGATTAACTTATTCTCTGTAACCGACAAATGACACCAAAAGGAGAAAATCTTCATAACAAGCTAAGCATCAAACTGATAACACGTGATTATTGATTAGAAACAAGACTGAACCATCTGGAGAGAGTTCAGGGAGAGAAAAGAAACGATCAGACCATCTCTACATTTCATCATCACATCCGATTCAAATACAGAAGTAAAAAAAACAAACAGCTTGTTGTTAACTCCTAACTCACATGTCTGATGTCTGAACTGCTGAGTAACAAGTTTCAGAGTGTGCAGTTGTATTGATTAGTGATTTTGAAATGCTGGTGTTTTTACTCACGTCACTCACTAGCTCCGCATTCTCGTCATCTTCCACTTCCGCCTCGTCGTCTTCGTCCTCTGCCGTCACATCGTCCACGACGTCTTCGTCCACGGCTTCAGCCTCCTCATCCTCAGTCAGATCCTGGGCGCTCACCTCCGGCCCTGATAAAGACATATTCATTAAAATTCAATTGTTTTTATGATCAGACAGTTCGCAGTGAGAGAGACTTTTTGGGGAAAGACTCCTTTGAAACGTTATTAGGAGCTCTTTAATCTGTTACAAACTTCTTCAACTGAGAAACCACCGAGTGAGGTGATGAAATGTAATCATCTTCTGTGGAGCTGTGACTGACAGATCCACTCATAACAGAAACAAATACATAACACAGACACTGACTGTAGCTCTTAAGCATCATCCGCCTGCTCCTACACCGTCACATCCAGCCTTCAGCCCTGCTGTAGATCCAACTACCATCATGAAGGCTGAACATTTATTATTGTTAATGAAACAAATCAAAGCCACAACAGGCAGAACGGATCACATGTGTCTGATTTTACACGCTTCACTGAAATGTAAATTAATCGTCACCATCATCAGACTCCCTTTAACCATCTACTGCACACTGACAACAAATTAACTACAGAAGCATCATTTTATTAACATTTAGCTCAAATTAAAGTTTATTCCTCTTTAGTGTCCAAATCTACCAGCCTCACTCATCTCTGTTATATGAGTTTTAATGTAAACTTTAACTGCTTTATTCTGGCAGTTACTTTAAATCTCAACTTTATTAAGGTGAAGCTAAAGATTGGACTCAGATTAACTCAAACAGGAACACAATCAGAGCCAACAGATTATCAGACCTGCTTTACTGCCACACAACTACTTCATCTTCAGCAACTAATTCACATTACATTATGTATTTAAAAATGTTCATTCACACTTAAATTACCCGGCTGTTATGACTGCTTTATATGACGTCAGTGGTGATTTATAACAACATCCACTGAGACTGACTGCTGTCTCTGAGCCGTTAGCTGTTAGCTGTGTTAGCTATCCCAACACTATGAAGCATTAGCCACATTAACGCAGCTTTCATGAGCCTGTATTGATTACTGTCGATGTCATATGTTGATATGTAAGAGTCGAAAGCTTATTAAAAGATGTCTGACTTTCCAAGAAGCTGCTGAGCGACAGACAGCACGTCAGTGAGCCACTTAGCGTCCCCGCTAACAGCTAGCTAGCTAGCAGGCAGAGTAAGGACACGTCAGTGTAAGCAGGCGGATAAACTGCACACATTCCGCAAGCTGTGACTCACAACTGTCGGATATAAAACATTCAGAGAGAGACTCGCTACAGAGAAATCATTCAGGCCGGCAGAAAGAGGGTGAAGAGCTCTTTTTATATCCACTTACTTCCACCAGCTAGCACATGTCAAAGAACGGCCTTCCCCTTTTACACAGAGGCTAGTTAGCCGAGCAGCTAGTTAGCTGAGCGGCTAACACTAGCATGTCAAAGCTTCGCAGCTCATTAACGGTTCTCTTCTCCCCGCCACGGTGAGCAGCCGTGTCACAGACGTACCTTTGAGGAGGAGAGTGGCCGGGAAGGCCAGCAGCAGCACCAGCAGCAGTTTGGGGACAAATTTCATCATTTTGAAGTCGAAATCAGTGCGTTCTCATTCAGAGTCCGTCAGACAGGCTGACTGTACCGCTTCCGTTACAATTAATGCCACGCATGCGCAAAACACACGGACCAGTAGGTGTTGCGGCGAAATATGTTCACTGCTCGGTTTATGTCTCCCCGGCGCTGTGCTCCGGTGTTGGGTCGGTTTTGTTGAAGCGTCGTGGAGACAGACCGCCGGTCAGTAAAGGTCGGTTGAGGTTCAGTCCGTCAGAAGACGTCCTGCTGAGCTCAGGACCGAAAGGTTGTTCACATGGACACAAACCGGCTAGGAAACAGATTCGGACACAACACCGGAAGCTGAAGTCTGGATAGAAAACCGTTTCAGAATAACACTTAACTTTATGACTGACGTGACAAACTTAACCTTTCAAAATAAAGGATTCCAACAAACTTTTATTTATCTATTTCTGCCAGTTAGAAAAAAAGATGAAAACTTTTAAAAACATAATTATGACTTTTAATTATTGGTTCCCTGCTCGTAATTTTTACTTTTTAAAAAAATAATTACATAATTATAATTTACCCGATTTTTATTCATAAGCTTTTTTGTGAAACAATACCATAATTATGATATCTAAAATTTAAATAAAGAGATAGAAGGTTCAAATATTTTTTTTAAAGTCATGACAATGAAAAAAAAACCTAGAAATTCAGAAATTTATTGTCAGAAATAAAAGATAAAAGTAAAAAAAAAAATCGTAATTTTGACTTTTTAACTTTATAGTGGCTTTCTTGTAGATTTCCAGAAGCAGCAGTTGAGGTGTAATTTTGGACCTCACTGCTTCCTGTAGATCCAGTGTCACCTGTGTGACGTCAGTCAGTTGGCAGCTTTGATTTCACATTTCATCGTCCGCTGTGATCAGCATTTTCTTGGTGTGTGTTCAGTCATGACAGTTAACAGTAATATTAAACGTTTATTCCCGTTCACGCCAGCAGAGATCAGGAACTGTTATGATGTTATGATGGTGTGAACCAGCGACTCTCTCTCATTTCAACAGTGGGCCGGAGAATCAATCATCATTATTGTCATAATTTTGACTTTTTGTCATAATTTAAACTTTTTGTTATAATTTAAATTTTTGTCATAATTTAAATTTTATCCTAATTTTAACTTTTTATCATGATTTTATTTGTTTTAATCCTAATTTTGACTTTTTTGTTATAATGTTAACTTTTAGACATAATTTAATTCATAATTGTATTTTTTGTTATAATTAACATTTTTTGTCATAATTCACATTTTGTCATAATTTCAGTTTTATAATAATTTTGACTTTTTATCATCACTATTTTTTTCATAATTTTACCTTTTAATTTTAACTTGCCATGAATACATGAACGTATCAGCGAGACTGTAAGTTGAATATATATTATTGATGTGCTGTAGTGATAAACAGACTCTGAATGAGGAGAAAAAACATTCATGTTGACAAATTATTTTTTATTTCTACCACATGTAACACACGGCAATTATCATATGGCAAAAATCATAACTGAGATCGAGTGATATATAATTTCAAATAATATGTAAATAAACTTAGTATAATCTGTGATGACTAACAGACTAAATCAAAACTTTACAACAGTGACATCAGAAGCCCAAAATCCTCAGTGCGAGAAAACAAAAGGGTTCATGAGATGACGGAGTTCCTCTTCCAAACTCAACACAGTTAACATGTGAATACTCAGTAAACTATATTCTATTGCATCTAGTATTTATGAAATCAAACATACAAAATACAAAATGCTCTCCAGCTAGAATGACACGTTTTTATTCGATACATGAGCGGGATGCAATCCACACGGCAAGACGAACCCTAAACACGACGTACTGATACACACAGGTAGAGTAAAATATATCTGTCCAGAACAGAAACTGGAGCCCGTGTATCAAAATATTCTGCGACGTACAGAAATCTCAAAGCCCGACATCCTCACACAGTCTGTTCAGAGTTCAGTCCACAGAAACGCTCAGTGTGTGGAGGTCAAACCATCCAGACACGTGAAACTTCACCGATAGTTCAGAACAAAATCATTTGATAGAAGAAACAGAAACACAGTGAGTTAGTTTAGTCCTTTACAAACACAGAGGTTAGTGCTGCTGCTCAAAACTGAAGCTGTGCCGCGTCATCTGCCCGTCTTTATTATATCAGAAGTCAAAAACTAAACGACACTCACCTGAACATGAATCAAACTCTGGATAAATAAATGATTAAATTCTCATCATCCACTCCTTCACCTCCTCCACTCGTCCCTCTCTCCTCCCTCCTTCCTTTGGTTGCATCATTCCTAAGTTATCTGGAACGTTTCCCTCCCTCCTCCAGCTCTCTCTTAAAGGAACAGTTCGCCCAAAAACCAAAGGTCAGTTCTTCTCTCCTCGCCGCCCACGCTGATGTGAAGTCAGGTGATGTTTTATAATCGTACAACTAAACAGCACTGCAGCGTTTTTAATGAGCGACTGAGAAGCCAGAGACATGAAAAGCACACGACAGTGAAAAACACAGAATGGATCCGTAAAGCTCGCCGGACGTAATCCAAGAGTCCAGAACCGCCGAGATCCCAGATGGATTAGAAAATATGTTTTTTCACACCATCGCTGAGCGCTCGAGCTCGTTCGCCCACTTCAGATGCTTTTAGCTTCTCAGCTACAGCGAAGACTTCATCTTGAAAAATGTGTAAATAACATCTTTTCAAGCTGCATCACATCAGACGAGCTGTACGGAGCCTCGGTTTAGTTTTCCTGCTGTTTCTTTGTTTTAAATCAAGTCTCAGCTGCTTCAGTTCAGAACGCTGCAACTCTGTTTTACTGTGAAGCTCCAGAACTGTTCTGACTACAACACTTCACCTGACTTTATATCATCAGGAGGAGGAGAGGAGGACTGAGTTTACATTTTGGGTGAACTGTTCCTTTAGAGACGTCAGATCTTTGTGTATCCATCTTTAAAAGAGTCTGGTGATGTTTTAATGTTTCTCATTGTCAAAAAGATTGAATCAGAAAATGAAACAGACGATGTGATTGTGTGTCGTCTCACTTCCTGTCTGCGGCTCTCAGCTCCGAGCTCATTGGTTCCTACTGAAGACATCAAATCAGCCGCTCACTGTAGTTTTTATCAATCGACCAGGAGGAAACAGTCTCAGTCTCAACAAACTCTCGTTGTAGACACGTTGGCTGTTGGTTTGTCTTCTTTGTCGACAATAAGAAACTCCAGCTCATCACCAGACTCTTTAACTTTCTATCCTGACACAAGACTGAATCATTTTTTTGTTATATTACTACTTTTATTTATATTCTGCTTGAATCGCTGAAATAATCTGAGCCAATAATCTGTTATAGTTTGTTGCAAGTGGTTGAAAATAATTACAGATGTTTCTAATCTCTCACACCTGCTCTCCTCATGCATCCTTCCTCTTATTCCCTCCTCTAGTAGAAGTTGACATACGTAAGTTATCGACAGCATGCTAGATTTATACTGTTCCCGTCTCCGTCCTCGTCTCCTCCGTCAGCTGGTGTCAGCAGTCTGTGATGTTCAGAGTGTTTCAGCTGCTTTCTACGTTTTAGTTTGTTTTGTTCAATCCACTTCTTCTCAAAGAGCCTCGACAACTTTGTCTAAACATAGATGTCTCTGAAAATTCAGTTACACCCAGAGAAGAGTGTATGTGTGTGTGTGTGTGTGTGTTTATCTGTATTAGTTTTCCACATGAAGAAGAAAAACCTGAACTGTGGACGGAGTGTGAAATGCAGAGAACATCACTGACTGCTGACTTCAGAACAGCGCGGCTGGATTTGACTCTTTACATTGGACCACGTGCGTCTCCTCTCTGCCTCCGTCCTCGCTCCTCTAGTTGCAACACTCCACGTAATTGGCCGGCAGCATGCCGGACTTGCCGGTCCGCTGCACGGTGCCGTACATCCAGCCCTCGTCGATTGGCTGAGCGTTGACGATGACGTCGCCGTCCCTGAACGAGACCTCGTCGTGGTCCTGAGCTGCGTAGTCGTACAGCGCCCGGTAAACTCTCTGCAGCGAGACAGCGAGAGGTTAGACTTCACAACAACAGTTACATCCTGACACCTTTCAATCAGAGCAGGTTTACCCACAATGCAACTCTGCCACAGAGTGACATCACTAGAGGCTATATGGAGTGTTCAACTGGGAGTCAGTATTTCAGACTTCCAGTGCGTCTGCTCGTAAAAACATGGACGCTCGCTGCAAACAGGAAGTCTGCAGCAGCTGATTCGACAGTCGAACTTAAGAAAAGACACGAGACTCCTGACGCAAACTCTCAAAGACTTCTTGGAGTCTTGGATGGCCCTCGGATGCACTTTTCTGTGTCGGAGGTTTCATTTCAAGATAAAACATGTTGGTTAACTCATCAGCTAACGTTACCATCAGATTACATCCAGCATGTTTCACTTCCAGGCTTTAAGACGTGTCCTGAGGTGTGTGTTGATGTTTTGGAATAGATTCCCATCACATCACATAACAATTTCAAACAGTGATGCTAACTAGGAAGTGTTTGAATGCTAACAGATCTCTAACTATCCATCGTGTTTCTAGTTGCTGGAAAATGGCCGCTGTGTGATTGTGATGTGTTTATCAGATAACATGCAGCTTCCTCTGGAGACACAGAAGGCTTCACACTGCTTAACAAGACTTCACCCTCTCAGTGCAGCACTTGTGTAAATGTAACTTCAGGCTACGTGACACTAGCTGTGAGCGGGAGCGTACCATGGTGGCTGAGTGCGGCGGGGAGGTGACGGATCTGACAGACGACATGCTGGTCTGGTGCATGTAGCCGTGATACTGCTGCTGCTGCTGCATCTGGACGCCCTGATGATACGCTCCAGGAAGGACGGGAGCTGGGCCAGACACAGACAGACAGACAGAGAATAAGTGAGTGTGACGAGTCTTTCCTGGACCTGCAGAACCTCCTCTGCTGTGGATTCAAACAACAGAACCTGTAAGAAGACGGTGAGTTAGTTTCATCTGTGGGTTAGAAACACGTGGAAGACACAAACATGCGAGTGTGTGTCTCCGTTACGCTGCTGCTGTGTGTCTGCGCGGGAGAGACGACATGAGCAAAGATACCCGGAGTGTCGGCGCTGCTGCAGTCCCAGAGGTCAGAGGTCAGAGAGCTGACGGACTGAGTCTGGCTGAGGGCCAGAGACTGCTGAGAGGGCTGCCGGCTCAGCCTGAGGTCGGCCCGCTCTGACCGGCGGCCGCCAGCAGGGGGCAGCGCAGGACAGAGAGGAGAAGAAACAGACAGAAAATGAGCCAACGAACAGAAACACATGAACATCAACACCGCTGAGATTTTACATTTCTCTTATCGTGCTGACAGAAACTGTCTCTCAGCTCAGACCACACTGAAGAGTACGGCGGCCCAGAAGGGTCAAACCAAATGCAAAGAGCAAAATATAACAACGGAAGTGAGCGAGTGCGGTGAATTTTGACGTGGCCGACATGAATGAACAAGTTTTGGCCCGTTTAAAGAAGCACTTTGAATCTTTCTTTAAAACTACAAACTCAGAATTTTAATTTTTTACAACATAATAATACAAACTTTTATAACGAGCTGTTCTGGGCCACCGGAATCTTTAATAACACCTAACACGTGATTTCATTTTACAGCCTTTCATCACACAGGAGCTTCCTGTTGGGACTATTTTCAGTGGCGGAGTATTTGTGGCAGGACGGTGTGTGTGTGTGTGTGTGAGTCAAAACAAACTACAGTGTGTGTTCGTGGTGATACAGAGACGACAGTGTGTCTCGCTGATGTGTGTCAACAGTCTCTGGAGGGAGAAGAATCATCAGGCTGTGACACAAACACTAAACCTGCGAGGACAAACATTCACTGTGAGTCTGAACATGAGACACGACAGGAAAAATGTAGAATATCACTCAGAACGGCTGATTCAACTTGATCATCACAGCAGGACACACTTCTGCACACTCTGTGAACACGGTAACAACGACAGGTAGAACGTGAACAAACAGGATTAAATCAGATTCATGCACACACATCAACATCTGGGCTGCTGTGTGAGTTTCAGCCTGCAGGTGTGCTGTTTTAGTCAGGAGAGGTGCTCAGGTGAACTACCAGACATCCTGCGGAGGCTCCTGGACTGGATGTTGTCCTCCAGAGGGTCAAAGTCAAAGATGGAGCCGGGGTCTGTCCTCCACACCTTCAGGTCTTCAGAGAGGAGGCAGAGGTGATGTGAACAACACCGACCATGTTTATGTCTTTTATGTGCAGCCGGTCCGAGAGCTTTTCATTCACGTCACCGCGGCTTCTTCTCCTGGTCGAGGTGATAATAATCACTATATTCTCGTCTCACATCCTCCTCACTCTGATGTCAAACTGACAGTAAACATCAGAGCAGCAGTGTCGCTCAGACAGCGCTGGTTTTTAAGATATTGATGCACTGGAAGCGTTTTTTCTTTCAGCACTTCATCCCAGCGCTCCTGAACGCAGCGCCAGCACTTCTCTTCATTCACTCAGGAGGTTAATGTCTCTCCACAGCTTCTTATCATCTAATAATATAAAAATTACAAAGCTGCTGTAACCATTTATTTTTAACTTGAGAAAAACTTCCCACAAGGCTTTTATTGTGAAACGATCTGTGTGCAGGAAGTGTGGAGTTTGGTGAAGAGTAAATGTAAACAGAAAAGTATGAGAATGTTGAGCATCGTTGTTTTTCAAAGCAAACTCAAGTGTCATCTTTTGAAAAACGTGGCAACACACGGATTCTGTGAAAACAGTGACGTCACTGCCCGACATCGCGTAACGTTTTCTGTCCGACATCGATGTGTGAGTAGGAGGACATCAGTAACAATGGCGGACTATAGACTCGTCTTCTTGTTTGTTTGTTCTCAATGTGCTGTAGAAGAAAGTGTTTGTGTTATTCTGTGCTGTCTCATTACAAAGTGACACCGCCACCTGCTGGGCCGGCGTGCAAACTGAAAACTGTGTTTTCAGTCAGGGATCTTCTTCGAAACAATGTCGTCTGAACGTGGAACATTTTAAAGTGCAAGAAAAGAAAGTTTCTGTTTTCTAATGAGCCCATTGTCACATAAACGAGGCCTACATTTGACACACACACACACACACACACACACACACACACAGGTGGAGGTCACTGACCTACGATGATGCCTCCCGGTCGTCTGTCCATCTCCATCGCCTGGGGGTGGATCCCTTTGCTGTAGCCCGCCTCTCCCATCATCTGATTGGCCCTCTGGTAGCGCTCCATGCTGGGGTCGTCCAGTCCTGGTGTGCAGCCTCGACCGCGCGCCCGCTCAAAGTCCTCGTGGTACTTCGCCTGTCGGAGGGAATAAAGCATGACGTCATTTACACTTCTGTGTCAATGTCGCGGACACACACACACACACACACACACACACACACACACACACACACACAGGTCAGGGTGCATTCGGTCAGTGAGCAAATAAAACACACACGGGAAATGTTGTTAAAACCTTTTATTATCAACACACACACACGCGTGAACACACTAGAGGTCGTGTGAAAACTGTTCTGACCTGTAATTAATCTACACCTGAGCATAAAGAGATGATCACTGATTGATCCACGGTACCTTCAAGTTCAAGCTCTGGAAGTTAATTTCCTGTTCAGTTACTCGACTGTTAAAACGGAGCGTCTGAATCTAAATCAGAGACTGTACGAGAACAAATTAAGTGTTCTTTGAGCGTTAAAGCACAAAAACCTGTTCTAGTTGTAACCTAACAATGAACCTGGAACTGAGCAGAATGTGTCTTCTTGTCTGGATCCACTGACTACGAGAAGAATCGTGATTATGAAGACTTTGGTTTGGAGCTAAAAGTCTTCGGACACTTTTTCAAAATATTCTGATACTGACGAGAGTCTGAAACATCAGTCGAGCTCTCACTTCATCCGTCTTTCCATCCCTCTCTCCCTCTGCAGCTGTAACAACTGAATTTTCCCGCTAATCAATAACGGCGTCTGTCCTCATCGTCCACCTGAAGCTGTGTGATCACCACAAACACGGTCACATGCAACACGCTGCTGCGTCCTCCGTGCTGCCTGCTGATTGGTTGCTGTTAGTAGCGGTGCCACGTCACTCATGTTAGCTCCTCCCACAGCGCTGGCGGGAGCCACGGTAACCAGGCCGCTACCATGGAGACGGAGTCTTGTGTCTTCCTGACACGCCTGTACTCAGGTGTGTCGAGCTCGCTGCAGCTCCGCCCCCTCAACTCCTGCAGCCCGCGCTGGTACTTCACCTGTTCACACAAACACACACACACACACACACACACACAATGTTACATAAGATCTTACCCAGAGAGATAGGTGTGTGCGTGTGTGTGTGTGTGTCTTGCCGAGCTGATGTTCTCCTGGTTCTGTCGGACTCTCTCCAGTTCTGGAGTCACTCCGATGCTGGTGGCCTTCACCGCGCTCTGCCTGTACTTCACCTGGCGGGAACACAGACAGGTAACATGATGTCATCGTCAGACGAGAGCACACCTGAGTCTTCATCGCCGAGTCAGAACAGCCTCCTCACCGAGCTGATGTTCTCCTGGTTGCGTCGGACTCGCTCCATCTCAGGCGTGTCCATGACCGCGGTGCCACGACCCACTTCCTCTCTGTACTGGACCTGAGCCGGGAACCAGCAGCTGATTACACACTTAAAGGAGCAGTACAACAGTTTTCTGAGCACCTTCCGAGTTGAAAATCTCTCAACCGTTCAGAAAGGCTCTGGTGACGTCACCTTCGCTTGTTTTCTTTTACCTGGCCTAGGAGAACATCCTGACAACATTTTCAGAACACACTCCAGACTCCATCTTCATCCTGTTCTGTGAAGCTCACTGTAAACATTTCATCTGTATACGAGCTGACAGGATGTTTACGTACGTCGCTGATCCTCTTGGTGTTTTCTCTGGCGAGGACGATCTCCGGCGTCTCCGTCGCCGAGGACGACAGGCCTCGCATCAGTTTGGAGTCCCAGCAGTATCGCAGCTGGAGGGCGACAGAGAGCTGCTTTATAAACACCTCAGTGCATTAAAGGGAAACAGCAGCGATTCTAAACCTGATTTATGTCATTCAGAAGATTTGAAATGACCATTTCTCTTTCAGATTAACGTGTGTGCGCTCACAGAGCTGATGTGTCTCTGGTTGGCTCGGACTCTCTCCATCTCCGGGGTTTCTGACAGCGAACTGTAGCTTCCCTTCAGACGCTCCGCTTCGTCTTTATACTTCTTCTGCAGGCAGAAAAGGAACAACCATCAAACTCATTCTCACTTCCTCTACAAAATATATCCTGTCGGTCATTAAACCACTCTGAGACCTTCTGAGATAATCTGACGGGACTCAGGCGGGAATGTTCACGTTTTAAAGTTTTCTTCATGTTACGTTCGGTGACTTATCGATCCAGGAGACCAAACTGAACTCACAACTTTCCTCCAGTACTTTATAGACATTTTAAATGTTCAGACACACACACACACACACACACACACACACACACACCTGACTGTAGATGTCTTTAAGGTAGGAGGCGTGCAGCAGTTCAGGAGTGTCTGTGACCGTCCCGTACGAGTTCTCTCTGAGCTGCTCCGTCTGCTTGTAGGACTTCTGTGACACACACACACACACACACACACACACACACACACACACACACACACACATAGCTTCACACATGTAATTGGTTCATCTGCTTGTCTGTCTACAGTCACGATACTTTCTTATGTCATCCTAAAACGCAGTGACGTGTTTTTAACCGTATCATTAGAAACCACTAACTGCAGAACACACGTAGATTAAATTAAGACATTTCCAGACACACACACACACACACACACACACACACACACACACACACACTAACACACACACACACACACACACACACACACACACACACACACACACACTAACCTGGCTCTGGATCTCAGATGCTCGTTTGGCTCTTCGCATCTCAAGAACGTCGGCGCTCAGCTCCATGCCTTTACCTACGATCTCCCTCTCTAGATCCCTGCGGTACTCCTTCTGCAGACGACACACACACACACACACACACACACACACACACACACGCATTAAAGTCAGATCACTTGTACTTGAATACGTGTGTGTGTGTGTGTGTGTGTGTGTTTCTTACCTGGTTCAGGATCTGACCGGCGTTTTTGACCCTCAGCAGTTCAGGTGTTTCCTCCAGCCCGATGCCGGATAAGCCCCGCCCCTTCACTTCCTGCTCCAGGTCCTTCCTGTACTCCTTCTGCAGAGCGAGACAGAGCGGCTCAGAGAATCACGAGTCAACTCCAGTTAAACTGTTCACTACATCTCACGGATGGTGTGAGTTACCTCGCTCAGCAGGCTGCTGGCGTGTCGGGCTGTCAGGTATCCAGGTGTCTGATCCACGTCCAGCAGAGCTCTCCCCTTCACCTGCTCCTCATAGTCCCTCCGATACTCCCTCTGAGGGAGGGCGAGACACACACACACAACAGAGAGTGAGAGTAAAATGTAGTGTGTGTGTGTTTACAAAAACACACACTGACCCGAACACACATCTCTCAGTCGGCCTGTGATCGTTACGAGGCCGTCGGTGTGTTCATGTGTTTGGAGGAGCGGTTCTGGAGCGAGGAGTTGGTTCTGGGCTTCATATGTGCCTCTGTTGTCACTATCAGATACATTTTGTGTAATATCTAAAGTTATTTATCCCATCCTTATTTTTATTTCCAGCTAAAGATTATCAAAAATCATTTGTAAGATCTCTGTAAACCTCATGATGAAGTTCAACATCACACTTCACTCAGTTTGGTTTCTTCGCCTGCTGCTTTTGATTTACAAATCACGCGCTGGATACCTTAAACACATGATTTACTCTCGCCGGTTTCTTCACTCTTACAGAAGACAAGACCAGTTCAGAACCACGTCAATCCCACAGAACCTCTGTTACAGATCAGTGAATCACCAGCTTCACACTGAGTGATGTGACAAGATGAAGAAACACACTTTCTCTTTGATTGTTCATCACATTTCAGCTGTTTGCATCAGAGTGTCGCTGCAGCAGAGAGACTTTTACCTCACTCTGCATCTTCTGTGCTTCTTTAGACACTTTGTACGTCTGAGTGTCTCCAAACTCCATCTGAGAGCGACCTTTGCTCCTCTCGTACTCCTCTCTGTACTTCACCTGCGCCGACAGACACAACGATTCATTCATCAGCTAACAAACAGAACGTCAGCAGGAACAGACGAGAGAGTGAGTGAAGCTGAAACCTGGCTGTGCAGCTCCTTGTTCTCCTTGTGGTGGAGCTGTTCAGCCGTGTCCAGAGGGACGTGGTACTGAGCCTTCGTCTGCTCGTACTTCTTCTTATACTCCACCTGAACACACACACACACACACACACACACACACACACACACATTAACCCATCTGACAGGACACAGTATCTGTGTACGAGGGTCTCTGTGTGCGATGTCGTACGTTACTCTGCAGCTTGCTGGCGTGCAGAACGTGTTCCAGCTGCAGGAGGTTCGGCAGGTCTGAAGAACCTTCTGGTTTCTGGTTCTGGTTGGTTTTATACTTCACCTGCAGGGCAGAAGAAGTGTCAGTAATGATTGATTAAAGGGAACATATCAGATTTGTCGCCATGAAAAAGGTTTGACATTAAAACCTGCAAATAAGGAATCAGTTTGTCCAAATATAAAATCCAGTCATCCTCTCCTGAAGCTCGTCTTTACACACAGTGTTCTTCAGGATAAGAACCACAGCTGCTTAAAAACTCCTGAAAGGTGTTTTCACCAACGTTGCTCTTTGAGGTCTTAAGTCTTCCTGAGCCGATCTTCATGTTTGCTGCATGTGGACTTGACTGACAGCCAATCACACTGAGGCACGGTGACTGCCTCTTGCTCACTCCTCCATCTTTGCTAAAATTAGGACTTCCTGGCTCCAGTGAAATCACCCTCCAGGCTGCCAAACATCACAAATCACTTTTTGCCCTCGCCCTTAAAAAATGAACCCTTCAGTTGATTTTCTCGCACGTCCACGTTTCTGTGATGCTGAATTCTGCTGCAGACTGAGACGGTTTTCGTTTCTGAATTCTGACCACAAACCTGCGTTCATGAAGCTGCAGGCCCGTGTTTCATGACGCTCACAGTCTCTCGGTTCGGTAAGAGGCTTTTCTGAAAAGCAGCTCTCAGTGAACGAGCGAGCGAACGTGCAGCGTTCCTGAACACCAGGCAGCGTTCAATACAACGAGCCGTTATGTAACGTTGTGAAGTGGAAAGGCTCTTTTCTGTGGCTGTGTGGGCAGCGAGCGGACCGACACCGAGGCACGGCAGCTTCTGTGTGTGTGTCTGCATGTTGTGAATGTTTGTGTGTGTGTGCATGTGTGTGTGTGTGTGTGTGTGTTTGTGCATGTGTTTGTGCATGTGTGTATGTGTGTAACCCCTGCAACTTCTCCAGCTCTCATCCTACAATCCCTCGCCATTTGCCTCACAAAGGTTGCCATGGTTACGCCCACACAACAGACTGAGTTTTAGAGTGTGAGTCAAAGTGAATGAGACACACACACACACACACACACACACACACACACACACACACACACACACACACACACACACAGTTTGTTCCTCCTGTTTATCTTCAGGTGAACTGGAGGAAACAGATCTGATTATTTTGTTAATTCTGTGGAATCATAATAAGAATAATAAGAATAATAATAATCATCTTGTGGTTTTGCGTTGAAGTTATTTCCTGTTTTATGTTGAAGGTTGTGTTTTACTTCCTGTCTGAGTCTCGTTTGTCCCTCAGTCTGCTCTCCTGTTTATCGACTGTAGTAAACTTTTATCTTATTAAAGCACGTTTTCCTCGTCTGTGTGCAGCGTCACCAACATGGACACACACGTCTACAGAATATGTTACAAACAAACAGCGAACTATATCAGACAAATACAATCAGGGCTAAAAGCAGCAGAGTGGATCTGACTCTAATTACATTTGCAGATGTCATGAGACTGTTGAGTCTCAAAGTCAGATTGTCAGAATCCTCCTCGTCTCTCCAGCAGACTGTGATCACAGCAGACGAGCTGTTTGGAGACAGTTAATGTTTCTGTGGTTGTTGTTTCTCTGTTTTAAATCAAGTCTCCAGAAATGATGGAGGTGAGGAGATGATGACTGGATTTTTTCCTCCTTTCATGTTTGGGTGAACTGATCCTTTAAATCTATGTGAGTTGGGTCATGTGACGTGTGATCGGGTCACCTGACTGGCCAGAACAGCAGCAGCTTGTGTGTGTTTGAAGGACAGACAGTCCAGCGGGTTGTAACGAGGTCGCTGGCCCTTTAAATGTCGGTCGAAGCTCTCCTTATACTTCACCTGCAGGACAAAGAATGCTTCTTATCATGTGCCCAATGCATGCTGGGTAAACTGTGTGTATGACTGTGTGTGTGTGTGTGTGTGTGTGTGTGTGTGTGTGTTACCTGGCTGGCCAGTTTTGAAACCTCCTTGGCGTGCTGGATGTCGGTTCTGGCCAAAAGAGAGCAGTCGCTGTGAACCGGCAGCTTGTTGTTCTTATAGGCAACCTGCAGAGACACACACACACACACACACACACACACACACACACACACACACACACACACACATTAATTAATGACAGTTCAGTGTTAACAGCACAATGTTTTCTATAATTAATCAGCAGCTTCACTCAGAGAACAGCTGCCGAATGTGACACACATGCACACACACACACACACACACACACACACACACACACACTCACACACACACATACACACACACACACTCACACACACACGTACATTGCTGGCCAGTTTAGCAGCGTTGGTTGCGTTGACGATGTCCGGTCGGTCTGCTGCCGTGTTGTAGTGATGAAGCTCCTCTTTGTCTTTCCTGTAGCTGACCTGAGAGCAGCGCAGACAGAAAGCAGAAGTCAGCTGCAACATAAAAGTCATAAACAACCACAATAGTGTGAAAATAAATAAACAAAAAGAAAAGACCGGCTTTACACACAGCGGTCACAAACAGCAGGATGAAAGAAGACGGAGCTGACAGCAGTAAAATCTCTACGATCAGAGAAATGATTCATCGTTGTTGGAAACTAAAAGTTCGTCCACACTAAATCTCTAAACATCTTCTTCTCTCAGTTCAGCCGTCCAGACTGAAACAGAGTGTGAATCTTTAAACTATCTGTGATTGTTCATTTTTAATGTCAACACGGCTGAACCATGAACCTGCTGTCAGTCAGTCCTGGTCTGACGGTCTGGGGTGAGAAGCTCAGGTCGGGACAGTTCAGTGATGGAGTTCTGTGTCCGGTCACACAAAACTTTATGAGTCGTCAACAACCGATGTGAAGACGCTGAAACAGCTGCTGCTCATGTTAAAGTCTTCACACTGAGATTTGCAGAACGCTGCAACTCTGTTTTACTGTGAAGCTCCAGAACTGTTCTGTGGACGACGAGACTTTGAGGACTGAGCGCCTGAAGAGGGTCGAAACATCCATCTTGAAAAATTAATGAATTAATGAAAGTTGCATGTTGGCAGTTAAATTGGAATCTATAATCAGAATGATTTCAGTTCAGTTTCAGACTGAAGACACACTGTCAGATGGTAAGAACAGATATCGTCCTTTAATCTGAGCTGAATATCTGCGACGTTCCCGAGCCGATGAAAGCGAGACTGAAGCAGCTGCAGCTTAAAAGACAGAACGACACAAAATAAAGAGAATCATTTTCTGTGCTGTTAAATCTGAACTGCTCACAGACGAGCTGGTGTTCAGTTCATCGGCTGGTTGTCGCCCACACAATCACACAGCAGTGTTACATAACAGCTTGTTTTTCTGTTACATTACACTGGAGGGTAGAGTGTGTGTGTGTGTGTGTGTGTGTGTGTGTGTGTGTGTGTGTGTGTGTGTGTGTGTGTGTGTGTGTGTATTTACATCACTCTGGTTCTTGTTGACCTCCATGGCGTGCTCCACCTCCGGCAGTGTTTTCATGTTGGTGTAGCTGGACTTCCCCTTCTCTCGATTAAACTTCTCCTTATAGAACTTCTGCAGAGACGCAGAGAGAGAGAGAAGAGGAGAGAAGGAACGAGAGGATCAGAAGGATGAAAAGATGGAGGCCGACGAGCTGATGAAGGAGGAAAGAATACGAGCAGGATGAGGGAGAAAATATCTGATGACAGCTTGTTGCTGAATAACGACTGACAGCACGCTCGATCGTTCGACTAACAATAAGACGAGCAGCTTCCGACTGTGAAAATGAGAAAATTCAGGACAAATAAACGGACGTTAAACTGAGTGACGGGCAAAACAAACCGCTGCCTTTTGTGTTTGGCTTCAGTTTGAAATATGATGTTTCAAAAACAAATTGATTGGGAACAATATTTCTCCTGAGTTTATAAAAAGCTGATGAGAATTCGGTTGGTAGACCTTCAGGTGAAACTCAGGTGTCACTGAGTATCTTAAAATCCTCCCTCAGTTTCAGAAGACGGGTTTGTTCAGCCAGACATGAAGGAAACTCTGTTTTCTGTTCCAGAAAGAGACGAAACCTACAGCGATGCAAAATGCATCAAGTAGAGAATCATATCTGCTCAGATCAGCTGTCAATCAAACCACAGCCATCTCAGGATCTCGTTTTTTATACCATTTAATGATGGAATACTTTGTTTTTGACTTTTGATGTGATTGAAATGAATCTAGTGGACATTTGGGAATAAAAGCAGCTTCTGTTGGTGTTTGCTGCACTTCTGAAACACCCGCTCCTGCTTGTTTGTTAGCTTGTTTGTTTGTTGATTGGACCTTGGTGACGCAGTTTAATCTGGAAATGGTTTGCATGAATAGAATCATGAAAATCTCCGTTTTCTGACGATGTATAGTGAATACACTTGAATTTAGATGTTTGCCTATTTGCTGAGCTGTTTGTAAAGCTGCTGAACCTTTTTAATGAAACCAAACAATAAACAGTAAATCAGGTCGGGACTCGTCGTCAAAACACAACTCAACATGTCTACAATAACTTGACATTGTTTGGATTCTCTGTGCTGCAGATACTGATGACTTTAACACCTCACAGCCTCTGCGGCTCTGGTTCAGCCTCTGGACTTCAGCTGTGTTGTGTTCTGCAGACGCTGGGAGAATCTGGACCGTGTTGTCGAGATGGTGAACCACGTTTTACGCTCCAGTTGGCGTCAAATTGCTCGGTCAACAGACGTGAAACCAGAAAGCATCAGTTCTGCCGGTGCCCCAGTTTTTACCTCCAGCTTTGATTTTGCGCCCTGAGGGCCGACTGACAGCGAACAATAACTCTCGTCTGTTCAGTCCGAGCTGCAGACAGAAACACGGCTCATCTCAAACATCTTCAGATGTTTCTGCACCGACTCCATCAGATCTGACGTGTAATCGGGTCAGTTTGGATTTTATGATTTCTTGCATTATTGAAAACATCAGAGCGTCGTTTTGCTCTTGACGAGTTCAACTTCCACTACACGACCTGCAGGTGCTGGTGGAGGACTTTAGATCAGTCTCGGTACAAAGACCACATTTTTGCTCGGACGACTCTGGATGTTATTTCATGAACAGTCCAAAACCACCTTTGTCTGGGTCTTGACTCAGTATCAACCCCTCAAAGTCCTGGTCCTGACTCTGTTTCCTCCGTCCTGCTACAATGGAGGAGTTTTTCTTTGACTCGAGGTTCTCAGGACAAAAGATAAAGTTCACTGTACAAATCAAGAAGCATCTCTATCCTCCAAACAGCTGATTAACATCTGTGGTGTTTTCAGAGGTGCTGGTTTTTAGCTGTGGTCCTTCAAAATGTGTGTTTACCAAACATCAACCTGCCACCGCGCGCGCGCGCGTGTGTGTGTGTGTGTGGGGGTGTGTGTGCGTGTGTGTGTGTGTGTGTGTGTGTGTGGCAGTAGGTCAGTGTCTGTGTCCTCAGGCAGTAGAACACAACACAGCTGCTCTCTGTGTTCACGCCTCAGCAGACAAAATGATACTAACACACACACACACACTCCCTCAGTGTGTGTGTGTGTGTGTGTGTGTGTGTGTGTGTGTGTGTTAAACTGACAGCATCTTGTTGTGTCGCTGATGAAACGCCTCTGATCTGCTCTTGAGTTAACAATCGGAGCCTCTCCTCCCCGCTGAGCTCCTCTGGCTCTCTTTTTGTCTCAGGGTCGATTTTTAATGCGGCTGCTGCGACGTTTGTCAGAAGATGTTCAGTCTGAAGGATCTTTGACAGCTGAAGGTCCGAACCAGGTTTCATGTTTTTGTCACATGGTTTAAATCTGGTCTGGTTAGTTTTGTTTTTTATAAAGCAAGAACACCTTTACACGACATACCTGCGTCCTGTCGTCATGCACAGACTGCACAAACATAAGGAATGGTTGAAAACTGATGAATGAACGGCCAAAAGATGTCGATTCAACGTCTCTGTTGACATGGAAACACGTCCACTGACAACCAGAATTAAGCTTTTTGCCACCACGATATCCGTCCTATCGAAGTGAATCTCTTCTTTGTGTTTCTTTGCTTTGACAGACACAATTTGAAGCCATGAAACTGTTATCCAACAGCAGATCAGCGTCAGACTCACGTCGCTCTGCGTCTTGATCAGCTCTCTGGCGAAGACGGTCTCGATGGTTTGAGGCATCTGTGCGTACAGACTGCAGCCGGCGTCCTTCTTCCCCTCCTCCCTGTACACTTTCTGCAACACAACACGTCACTATTACCTCCAAACCAAACAAAACATCCCAGAGCACCAAGGAGTTTATCTTCATGTGTCATCTTTAACTATCCACTTCCTGTCTTTGTCTGTTTCACTTTCTCACATGTTCTATAAGTTTATCCCTCCCTGTGTTTTCGCCTCACTCTGCGTTGGTTTGTCTGTTTTCTTTAGTCTTGGATTTTGGATTTTCTGGTCGACAGCTCTGGTTGCAGTTTGCTGCGTTCACGTGCTCCTCGGATGTCTTCATGTTGGAATGTGAGAGCTTCATATGACAAACCTGATAAAGGTCGAGTACCAGAACATAACAAATAATTGTTTTTTGAATGCAGTCACATCTACTCGTCCCTCTCTTACACACCTGCCTCTGAGTTTTTTTTGCTTTTTAGGTCAATTTTTGCCAAACTTGACATTATAAAGAGCCATATAAAAGCACAGGGGTCAGTTTTAATATTAACAGATCAAAATCTTTATGATTATGATTAGAAATAAAAGCTGTTTGATCCCGGAGATAAGTATCACTGCCAAGTCTCATCTTAAACTTTTCAGACAATCTGATTTCAGTACGGTCGGTCCAAGAGGACGTTTTTAAACTTACTGGTGTCAGATGCTCAACATCAGTATCAGAGTCGTGTTGGGAGAGTAAAGTCGGGTCGCTGCGTCTGTAATTAGTCGCTTTGGTTTAATTAACGTCACAAAATGGGATCAAACTGTTTACAACCTCCGTCTGTACTGTTGCTGTGATTAAGACTACATTTCCCAGAGGCCCTGTTGTTTCCTCTCTATCTGCTCCTCTCATCAGATTATTTCCTCATTAGCGGCAGAAGTGATTGTTACTCTGTGTGTTGAATGTCTTCACACTGGAAAATGAATTATATGAGTGTATTATAGCGTAATTGGAAATGTCAGCGTACGGAAGACGAACGCTGTGTGATGCTTTCAGACGCTGTTGTTCTACTAATTAACTCGACGCTGACACGGAGGAGCTTCTACTCACAGCTGATCAAATCTAAAACGAGCTGATGAACCAATTTAATATAAATAAATCCAAACACAAAACATATACGGGACTTTGTACTGAGTGTTTGTAAGATTTGTCAAGATGTATCATATATTTTAACGCTGCGATCTGATCCAAGACAATAAGAAACATTCTGGAATAGAAGCTGATTGAGTTCTTTTGTCATTTTACAATCTGACAAAATCATGATTAATGAATAAAAACACAGAAATGGCTTCAAGAAAAAACCCGTCATCGAAGGACGACTGGATCACAGTTATTACTACAGCCAGAGTTTGGAGCGCAGCGTCGGAGGTTTGTTTCGTACCTCGCTGTGCAGCTGACTTTGCTCCTTGGCGTGTTGAGTGTCTTTGGTCTCCGGCAGCAGAGAATACAGAGAGTTCACCAGCTCCTTCTTTCCCGCCTCCTTGTATTTACTCTGAGGACAGAAAACAGCAGCTTTACATCCAGAGAAGAAACGAGCAACACAGCAGGTTTCTCTTGTCTCGTGTTGTTTGTTACGTTTTTCTAAGATCTGGTTTTGTTTTAAAACTAATAAGAAACTAAAGTTATTCATCCCCGCCAAGAACAAACTGAACAGAATCCCTCAGAACTGGGAAATAATTGGCCAGGATTTCAGTTTTCTGTCTGTGGTTTTGGTCTCATGGACTTCAGACATGCATTTCTGATCCTTAATCCACTTCTAGACATTTTAAGTCATAATAGTGATCCACATCTTTCAGTAAAGCCAATGTGGAAGCACCAAAAAACTTGCAGTTCCTTTAATGAGTCAAGTCAATCCCCACAGGAGCTCAGGTTAAAATGCCCAACTTCATAGAGGAAATAAAACATGTTTACAGCCGGATACAAAACAAACTCTCAGACTCTATAGCAACTTTATCCCTTCATGACAACTTTACAGGGGGGAAGTTTTATATAAATCACTTGTTTAAATCATATTAAGGCTTAAATCTGTGCTTAGACTGACAGGTACCCACGACATGAGGTAATATATCATATCTGACAATGAGAAATCAGATCCAACAGGCGATAAATGCTGAGAAATGAAGGGATCACTACTGTGAAGATTTTTGATGAACTGTTCCTTTAAGACTTTAACGACCTGCAGGGACGCTGTGATTTACAGTAATGATTCAGATGTTATCTACACAAAGTAAGACACTACAAGGTCACATTTTAACAATGCATGAGCAACACGCAACACTGAGAGAGCTTCAGAGCTGCAGGAGTTCGACCGCACGCTGTGAGTCGGATTCAGAAGACGCACCAAATTCTTCAGCGCTGAATCTCTTGATTAATTATTCAGCAGTGATGTTGGGACAAAAAAAATCATACCCAAAACACAAGCTGGCTATTTCAGGCAAACACACGCTGAAATATTCACACACACACATGCACACACACACACACACACGCAGTGTTTCCCACCTCGCTGTGTGTCTCGGCCATCTCTTTCACAAACTGGGTCTCCAGAGTTTCAGGCAGCAGAGAGAACAAAGTGTTGGGCAGATCCTCTTTGTCCTTCTTGTACTTTGTCTTAAAGATAAAAAGCATTTTTCAACATTTTCAACTTGTTCCTTCATGAACCACTGTGAGATATTCTCAACAATTCACAGTAAATGACTCTCGTGTGTTTGGATTATTGTTGGAAGGTTTATGATACTCAGAGAAAAAACAGCAGCATCATTTGTATTTGAGATTATGGATATTTGCTGTAAACGTTTAAAGAAATAACAGAGTTATTTATCATGAATTTGTTGAGAATTTCACACCATAACTCATAAACTTCAGATGATATTCTAGTTTCTCAGAATATTACCAGGTATTATCTCCTGTGTGTTTGCTATTAAAAAAATCAGTTTCTCTGTCGCTTTTATAAAATTGAAAACAGCACAGTTGGTATTTAGAGATGCAGACAAACGTTACACAATTAGTGCAACAGAAAAAGAAGCTTAAAAGAACAAAAGAGACACCAAAATAAATATAGAGCGATCCACATTTATATTTTATAGTCATTTGCACTCCTGAAACACAACTTGAACTGGAAACATGTGAAGAAACAAACTGTATGAGACAGAAAACTTTGAGTGTCGCAGACTCTCACCTCACTCTGAAGTTCAGAGATCTGCTTCACAAACTCCGTCTCTTTGGTCTCTGGCATCTGGTGGAAAACACTGCTGCTGATCTCCAGTCTGCCTTTCTGCTTGTATTTATTCTGTGACACACACACACACACACACACACACGCGGTAAGATGGTAAAATGAATGTTCATGAAACAAACAAATCAAACTTGAGTCTCGTTCCTGCAGTGAACAGTTTGTGAGGATTAAGAATTGTAACTGATTCGCCTGTTGCAGCTCTGTTACTACGTCCACTGGCGGATCAGAGGTGGAATTAAATTACTAATGGGTGTGATTGAGTCCACCCACCTCACTCTGAAGCTCCATGGCGGCTTTAGCGAGCTTCATCTCTTCCGTCTCGGGCAGCACAGAGTACAGGTTGGTGCTCAGCTCCTTCTTCCCGTCTTCCTTGTACTTCAGCTGCAGAGGACAGAAAACACACTGAGCTGACTCGTTGATTTCTTTCCTCTGGGGTCCAAAATAATAATACATCTCCTATCGCTGTTATGCAGACGACACCCGGCTGTTCACCAGGTGTCACTGCACTCCTGTAACACTGTCGGACTCATTCTGGACGAGTTAAAAACATCTGCGCTACATGTGGGAGTGTGTGCACCTGACTCTGCAGCTCAGTAGCCTCTTTAGCATGTAGCGTCTCCAGAGTTTCAGGTAGCTGGTGGTACAGACAGCTGCTCGCCTCCTTCCTGCTCGCCTCCTTGTACTTAGCCTGAAGAAAGCATCAGCTGTTAGCAAACATTTACACCACACACACACACACATCTGTTTCAGATCGCAGTCAGAATCGTGAGCTAGAAAATGTGTTGATGCTGAAATCATCTTAGTGAGAATGTCGCTCTCAAGGCGAACACAAAAAGGGCATTTGTTTGCTGTGATCGTACGGTTAATGTACAGGAAAGTAATATGGCTGTTTGAGAAATGCAATAGTGAAAATCTATCTGACTCGACACAGCAACAAAAGTTTTAGAGTTTTATTGCTGTTGTGTTTACTGACTCTCACAGAAGTTACAACGTCAGGAGACCAAATGAAACGCAGCGCTACCGTGAGGAAATTTGAAGATTTCTCTGGTTTGAACTTTGTTGGAAACATTTGGATAAAGTAATAAACTCAACAGCATAACAAAGGTCGAAACATTTTAAGACATTTTCATGAAGAAATTTTACATATTGTATTTTTAATGGGATATCAATGAAGTATATCGATGTGAAACGTCCTTGAATTGTCTTAACTCTGACAGTGGCCACACAGTAAGAAAGTCCGGACCTTTAATTCAGGAAAATGACAAATAAATAAGTAACTGCAGCTCTCTCACCTCGCTCTGCAGCTCAGACACAGTTTTAGCAAACTGAGTCTCAGCAGTTTCAGAGAGCTGAGAGTAGAAGCTCTGAGAGCGGCTCTTCATCCCGTCCTCCCTGTATTTACTCTGAGAATAAAGAGGCAGAAAACACTGAAGACACTGAGAATGTTTACATGCACAAAATACTCATTTACATGGCTGATGAAAACAAATACACTAAGTGCAGATTTGGAAGGACTGTTGAATCAGTCTCTTTGTCAAATACAAGTTTGAGGTTTGTAAATTCATTCTGCAATGCATTTAAAGAAAGCTGCAGGTTTTTTTATAGAAAGCCTGAAAGTAAAGAAAAACATCATCTGCATACAGACGGACATCACTGTTCTATATAAACAGAGATCAGAACCGGTCCTGAGCTCGAGCTTAGTGAAATGATTTTTGTTAAACTATAATCTCACATGATCACTTTTATGCCCTCCTGTCTGTCACACAGGTTACCCAGGTGTTAGGAGGAAGAGTTACACCTGGTGAGTAGAGTTACGTGTTCTTCACCTCGCTCTGCAGGTCGGACATCTTGGCGGCGAGCTGGATCTCCGCCGTCTGAGGCAGCTGAGCGTACAGACTGGACGCCATCGCCTTCTTCCCGCTCTGCTTGTACTTGTTCTGAAGGAAACAAAAAACAGCAGCGATTAATTCAGATATTATCTTATTTTTCTTTTCTGCTGTTTAACTTGAATTCACTTCATGGGAATGTAGATTATTGAAGTATAGAACCTCCTCCTGGTCTGTTACGATAAATAAAGTGTCCCTTGGAACTAAATTAAACCCAGTCTGGGTTGCCAGATACTAAGACACATATCCCCCACAGAAAGACACTCCCACTGGATGTACATCACTATGAAATCAGGAGATTAGCAGGAGAACTTCACAATAAGAGCACATGAGGAATAAGGATTACAGATAGGTTTGCAGTTATGTGTATCCTCCTGGTTAATTAGGCTGGGCCAGTTGTACGGAGCCCGTATGGACCCCCACAACACCGGTTTTCACTGAGCTACTTTGCTCCCTGGACTTGAATCTGAATCTGCAGAACCTCAATAATCCAGTCCCTTTGGAAAAATGTGATGTGAAATCATCTAACTTATCCAATCTTTAAATTATAGATTAAAGACTTTCTACATGATTTGACACTGGAGAGAATTCGCTGGTCTAAACCTCAGACCACCAGCGAGAGGAGGACCAGAGAGAAACCAACATTCATGGGAGACTGTTTGATATTTCCATGGTTACAGTTTCTCAGTTCTCGGCTCATGATTGTCGTTTTTTTTCCTGCTGAATATCTGAGTGATGTTACATAAACCCCTCAGCGAGATAATGCTGACAAAATGTTGCTCTCCAAACAGCATCACAAATATCCTCTGCACTCACCGCCGCGCCTTCAAAGTAAAATATTATTCATTCATTAATTCTTTGAAGAGAAACACCGCAGTCGGTCGCAGCTTCTCTCTCTCCGCCTCCGCCGAGTGCAGCCGGGACAGAAGTGTCTCAGTTCTGTCTTTACACGAGGCGACATCGGGACAGTCGACTGTTCGTGTCGTCTGCTGCGGGATAAACACGAGCATGTGAGCGAGTGAAAGTGAATAATGGATGCTCGTACCTCGCTCTGCAGCTCAGTAACCTCTTTAACGCGCTGCGTCTCCAGAGTCTCAGGCAGCCGGTGGTACAGAGCGCTGCTGGCTTCTTTCTTCCCGGCTTCCTTGTACTTGACCTGCAGGAAAACACATTTCTGTTTGTGTCACGATACTTTTTACAGCTTCTGCTTCACAAACAAATATCACATTATGAGATTAAGCAATACAGCCTGTAAAAAAGGCATGTTTTCTTCATAAATCACCTAAATTACATCATTTATCACAGCGAAATATTTCCACCAGTCCTTGTACGAACATTGTGCTACAAAAGCTTCTGCGAGGAAAAGTGAAGTAACACCTTGCAGTTCTGAAGGTTAAAAGCTTTTAGCACCTCTTGGATTTAAAAAACAACTCAAATTGTTGCTTTTTTGTCAGGAGCTGAAGGTGAAGACACACCAGAGATCAAGCGAACAGACGATGAAGAGCTGCTGTCGTCTTAGTTTTTGTCCAGAGAACAGAGAAGCTCAACAGAGGATGGAAACACAAGACGGGACAGGAGGAGGAGGAGGAGGAGGAGGAGGAGGAGGAGGAGGAGGAGGAGGAGGAGGAGGAGGAAAGAGAGGAATCCAGGAGCCCTGAATGTGTTTCTGATAATGAGACCAGAATAGACAGCAGTGGTTAGTTTATCTGCAGTGTGTTAACATGCTGGAGTGTCTGAGGCAGCACACACACACCTCACTCCGTCTCTGAGGACGCTGACACACAAACATTCCCCACAACCTTCATCGACAAATCACAAGACGAGAGCAACAACATCTATGTTCATCATCGATCAATCTGCAGACTATTTACAGTCCCAGGTTCTCAAATTGGTTCCTTCTTCAAACTTTATCGGCTCAGAAAAATATGGCTTCGTCTCATCAACAAGCTGTTCTCTGCAGGTTTTATCACGCAAACAGGAGGAAACAGTGCGTCTGTCGGGGACTATTTTCAGCGGTGGATTCATCCACGTTTGGTGCTCTTGTTAGTATTTATGGCAGGACGGTTTGTTTTCTGGGGTTGAGTCAGAATAAACTACAGCGTTATGAGGGAACAACGTCGTGGCTCACCAATGTTTTTTTAATAGTTTTTGGACAAACAAATCAGGCGGAGGACGGAACACAGAACTCATGAGGAGAAACTGTTGGTTTGAATCTGAACACGAGATTTGTTGACAAGAAGAAAAATACAGAACGCGGTCTCATGAATTATTGGTTCAGTTTACAGAGCAGCTTTGTGAACGAGTGTGTGAATAAAAGTTTCCCACCTCGCTGTGTGTCTCGGCCATCTCTTTCACAAACTGGGTCTCCAGAGTTTCAGGCATCAGAGAGAACAAAGTGTTGGGCAGATCCTCTTTGTCCTTCTTGTACTTTGTCTTGAATCAATAAAACAAGAGAGAGAAAAATGAGACGATGAACAATAAATGACTCTTGTGTGTTTGGATTATCTTCATATCTTTCTTTGAAAGTTTTTACCAAATTAACGTGGTTTAAAATGAAATCAGTGACGGCGTATTTGGACCGTTTCATGCAAAGAAGAGAAAATTACAGAACCACGTTGGAGGTTAATATTCTGTGGAAACAATAAATAAAGACAGCTCAGAGTTTTTTCTTGCTCTGTAATTGATTCTCCTTTTTTACGTACAATGGCCCGATTATTAGATTCTGATCATTTGGTGTAAACCTTCTAAGAAACACATAAAGATAATCTCACTCATTCATTGTTCACTTATTAGGAATTTCACTCCATAACCCAGTAAAACTAAAACTCAAAGGATAATGTGAACTGCTCCTTTAATTTTGATATTTGCAACTAAAAGAAACTGTTGCAAACTTCCTTTCTGGCCTCATTACTTATTCAAACGAACGCAGTGGGAACCTGATTGGTGCGTCCACCTGTGTGAGGCGTTCAGGGTCCTCACCTCACTCTGTATCTCTGACATCTGCTTGGCGAACTGCGTCTCTGCCGTCTCGGGGAGGAGCGAGTACAGGTTCTTACCGAGCTCCTTCTTCCCCTCTTCTTTATACCTGACCTGAGAGAGAGGAGAGCGTTCAGCATCACCGCGCAGACTCACAGCAGCGATGCTTCTTAAAGCGAGTTCCTCACCTGGCTGTAAATGTCTCTCAGCTCTTTGGCCAGCTGTGTCTCTGTGGTTTCAGGCAGCTGGTGGAACAAAGAGCCGCTCGCCTCCTTCAGTCCGTCCTGCTTATACTTCACCTGCACAAAGACGGCAGAACAGAGAGAAACTGACGGTCAACTGAGCTGAAAGAATCAGACAAGAACAATCCGGGTTTGAAGGTGTGAAGGAGGTCGTTTGGATTCTCAACAATCCCCCTTTCAACCAAAATGAGAACATCTTTCCTTTCAGTCACGATCTGACCTGAACGCATCACGCAGCACCTGCACTCACCTGACTCTGCAGCTGTGACGCCTCTTTAGCGTGCAGAGTGTCCAGAGTCTCAGGCAGCTTCGAGTACAGAGAGCTGGACGCCTCTTTCCTCCCCGCTTCTTTATATTTGGTCTAAAAAAGAAAAGAGACAACATCAGTCAGCACAAGTCTTCAGAAATACAGAAGTGTATCTAACAGTTGTTTTACACTTTCTGCTCATCACAATGTTTTCATCTAATAAAACAACTGGCTTAAAGGTGCAGTATGTAAGAAGCACAGCTCAAAACAGTCAATCAATGGTAGTCTGACTCACTGCATGGCTAACTGAGCTAACAAGCTAACAGTAGCTACATTAATGACAGTATAAAAAGAATACAGCGATCAGCAGTTAGCAGTTACACTCCTATTCTTACAGATTGCACCGTTTAAAGAGGAGGAATCATAAATAAACTAACGAAAACATGAAGAACAGTCATTTATATTCAGCATGTGACAGTTTGTCGTACCTCGCTCTGTATTTCAGACACAGTTTTAGCAAACTGGATGTCGTTGGTGTCGGCGAGCTGAGAGTAAGCGCTGACGGTCTGAGTCTTCCTGCCGCTCTCTTTGTACTTGTTCTGCAGACGACACAACACATTCAGAGGGACGTTTTATCAAACCAGCAGCTTCTCTTTGTTGTATTGTGACACTGTTGTTGGTTCATACGACATTTTTACAGCCTACATATCAACAAAGATGGAGCTCAAGTCAGGAGGAATGAATCTGCAAACACTGACTTTTCTCTTTCTAGTTTCATCTGCAGTGTTTCCCCTTTTATTGTCCTGGAAGTTCACTTGAAAATAAGAGAACTTTTAGATTTTTTTGAAATGCTGTGAAGCTCACTGAGCCCTCTGAGCTCAGCTGGACTCTGGGTCTGATCCTGCTGTCTGACTTTGATTCTCTGTGAGTTTCAGATTCTTTTGGGGGCTTTCCTCTGTGATTTCAGAAAGATTTCATTCTGTTCACAAACATCCGACTCCAGTTTTTCCTTCTTTTCTGAATGTTGTTACAGTTCCAACAGAATTACAGATAGAAACAGACTTACAGCTCAAGACAAGGACAGAAAAGCTACACAAAATACAAATATTTATCTCCCATTACATATTCAAATCAAACTAGACGAGAGACGAGACGAGACAGATTACTGTGACACTGAGAGCAGAACAACAAAAACCCTCAATGACTTAAAAGAAACTGGTTTAAACAATAATAGGATGTGTGTGTGTGTGTGTGTGTGTGTGTGTGTGTGTGTGTGTGTGTGTGTGTGTGTGTGTGTGTGTGTGTGTGTACCTCACTCTGCAGCTCCGTCATCTCTCGAGCGAAACTGAGTCTCGGAGGTTTCAGGAAGCTGAGAGTACAGAGACGACGTCATCTTCTTCCTCCCTCCATCTTTGTACTTTTTCTGTCAGAGACAAAGAAACAAACACCGACTGTGATTCATCTCCAGTGAAAACAGTCTCGTTCTGACACAAAGCATCTCTACTATACAGGTGTTCTATAAACTGATCGATGTACAAGTTGTACAGTCAGAGTTAGAACAGTGTGTAACTAAAGTGGTCTGTAAAGACGGACTAGTGAGTAGATGAGTCTCTGTGTTCGCTGTGAGGACGTTTAACGTCCCCGACAACCTCTGTAGTCTCATTCAGACACTCGTTAGCAACCGCTAACTGTTTCTAACACATGAAGAGCTTCAGGATTAAACTGTGGGACGTTTAACGAAGAACAAAACAATCTTTAGTTTGTGATAACCAAACACCTTATTTCACACATTCAACTGAAAAAGAATAAAAAAAACTCGACTTTGAGACGAGGGAAGTGAATGAAAGTAAGTGTGATAAGTTATTACATTTTGGGTGAACTAACAGTGAGAGCAACGTTTGAGTTTATGTGAGTGGACGAGCGACAGGTGGATCTGAGAAAAGAGATAAAGGGAGAGAACAACAAACATGACAGCAGATGAAACTCACCTCACTCTGCAGTTCAGACACTTCTTTGGCTCGTTTGGTCTCCAGAGTTTCAGGCAGTTTGGAGTAAAGAGACGACGCCGCCTGCTGCTTTCCAGCCTGCTTATACTTCACCTGACACACACACACACACACACACACACACACACACACACACACACTCACACAGTTAACTTTAATCACACCACAGTCCGTCTTGATAATCTTCTATTTCTTCTAACTACTGATCGTGCACCAACAAACATCTTCTTCTGACCACCGTTATCAGTCGTGCTTCCGATTGGCTGTCAAAATAGCAACCATTCTGTGACATCATCAGATTTATCAGCTGTTGAACAATAGGACTTCAGTCCCAGAGATATACTCTGATCCTGAGTGCTCCTTTTAAAGGACTATACCACTGTTTTCTTCCCTTGTAAAATGTGTCAGTTTCTGTGCAGCACCACTGTAAAAGCCTGTTACCTCTTTAGTTGCCAGACTCCATTAAAAAATGCTCGATTTTTAAACTTGTCGCTTTGGGAGAAACTGTATAAACGTTGTGAAACTCTGTCTACAACACATTGTTAACTATCTGGGGCTACTTGTTCATTCGGCAGATGTTTTACATGCAGTAAGGAGGACGTTGTGAATGAGCTGAGGTGATTTCAGACTCTCACCTCGCTGTGCATCTCGGCCATCTCTTTCACAAACTGAGTCTCCAGAGTTTCAGGCAGCAGAGAGAACAAAGTGTTGGGCAGATCCTCTTTGTCCTTCTTGTACTTTGTCTTAAGAAAGAGAAAAGCTGCGATGTAAACAGAGAAATGTCTGCGTTGAAAGACAGAAGAAACAAAAGTGAAACAGAGCTTCACTGCACCTCGCTCTGGATCTCTGACATCTGTTTGGCGAAATACATGTCTGCTGTCTCGGGCAGGAGGTGGTAGAGCGACGAGGACGCGTCCTTCTTACAGCCTTCTTTGTATTTCAGCTGCATCACGACACAAACACACAAATCAGCACCTCAGAACTCGCTCAGGTGGAAGTTATCAAGGAGAGAGTCGATGTGTGAACATGTGTTTAGACTGAACGTAAAGTGAATGCTAATATATTTCCACTTATCCTGAAGTTTTATGTCTCTGCTTCATGAGGTCTGGGCACATTTTATTGATTTAGTTTCTCCAGATGGAGGTTCGTCGTCATGATTAATGTCGATGCTATAAAACTCTTCTCGGAGGATTCAAACATTTTATCATTCAGCCTTCAGTCTCCTCCGTAACATCTTATTTTTAGGACGACCTCGTCCTCCTGAAACAGCTCGACCAGCCGAGCACTAACTCACAAACTCTGAATACTAAAAAAGCTTTTAACATTGTCGTCTTACACAAGGAGAAATATTCTTTACAGGGAACTGTGGAGGAAACATCAGGCTGCTAAAAGCCCCGAAAACTCGTCTGCTCAATCAGCTTCTTACTGTGAGAAATAAAGTCCGGCATGAACACAATATTCACTGAACATGTTGAAACAGGTCAGGTCACTTCACATGACGGATGACAGACGTGTTACTGGTTTATGGAGCTTATTTATTGTTTTTAAGGATATAAATGATCTATGTATTAACTGCAGGAGGACAGGAGAGCTGATACAGCGGCTGGTTGTCACCTGGCTCTGGAGCTCCGTCACCTCCTTGGCCAACTCGGTCTGGAGGGTTTGAGGGAGGCTGCAGAACAGACTGGACGACAACTCCTTCTGCACGTCCTCCTTGTACTTCACCTGCAGGGACGACAGCGTTTGTCTGTAGCTCGTGTGGCAGACGAAAAGTTCAGGCACGTGGTGGAAGAGTTATATCAGACGTAGATGCTGGTGAAGGTGTGTGATCAGTACCTGGCTCTGTATCTGCGACGCCTGCTTGGCGTGTTGCGTGTCCAGAGTTTCTGCCATCACCGAGTACAGACAGCTGCCGGCCTCCTGCCGCCCCGACTTCTTATACTTTGTCTGAAAAAACAAATGTTGGGTCAGGTTTCCCCACGTCCCAACTACGTGAACGCCTTGTGCTCAATTTCATTCAATCATAATCTTAGTATCTCGAGATATGGTATCATACATTCACAAATGGCGTAGAGAAGAGAACCTCTGGATTAACTCTCAGAAAATCAGACAGGTAATAAATGATTTTCAGGTAAACAAAGTGTGAAAAACTCTCATCCAGATGTTTGTAACATACATCTTAAACTCTAGAGGATATAAATTATATATTCTCCCAATTTAGATTCCGCTGTTTTTGTGTTTTTGATTAAACAGCACTTAAAAAGACTTCAGATTTCACCCGAAGGCCACAATAAATCCTCTGCTGATTAACTATCTGTGTTTTCAGTCACAACAGATGATACACAACAAAAATATTATTCAAATCTTTTCAAAATTACCTGACCGAGCTTTAATCTCTCTTATCGTCACATTCTGAGCGTGTCTCATTTATGTACATCTATTCATGGATTTATCGTCTCTCTCCTCTCTTTGTTTTTTATCTCACCTCGCTCTGCAGCTCAGAAACACTTTTAGCAAACTGAGTCTCAGCAGTTTCTGGCAGCTGAGAGTAGAAGCTCTGAGAGAGGCTCTTCATCCCGTCCTCCTTGTACTTGTTCTGCGAGCAAAGACAAAAAACAAAAACAGGCCGATTATAATTAGTGATAATGTGATTCTAACAATAAACAGCTCGAGTGGTTTCTGGAGTTTGGGGCCAAAATTAATAATAGCAACCGCTGAGAGAAGAAGTGAGAGCTGCACAGAAACAGACGGACGACAGAGAAGACAAGTCACTCATTCATTATAGATTCATTCATTCATAACTCAACACAGACGTCATCCCAGATTTAAAGCGGCCTCAAACGTTCTTTCAATACACCTCAGACAGAAAAATGTCTGCCAGAGACACAACTGAGCCAGATGACGCAACATTATGCAACTTTTTACCTCAATAAAGTATCTTCAAAGTCACGTTGATGGTACGATGTGCTGTAACAGCATTAGTGACTTCAATCAGAGGGTACGTTGTTATGACGTACAGAGTTTTGTTTATTGTTAGCAGCTTCATTACATTTATAAGCACCAAAACACACAAAATTCCAATTTCTACATGGTGCTGCTTTAAAGTTGCTCGTCATTTCACCGTTGGGAGTTTTAAGATTTGAGTTTGACCTCGCATCACTTAACTAAACCAAAGTCCTTCTAGACAAGTCATGCCACTCGGCGGCCATCTTGGCGACGCCTCGAAAAGCCCAAAGAGACCAGACCCCTATCTAAATGAATGGAGGCATGGTCAAAACCACCCTTTAACGTGATAGCAGGACGGAAAAAACATACAGACATGCTCGCCAGTGAAATAAGATACAAATAAAAACCAAAAAAATGACGACTTTACCGTAGAAATTATGTTTAAAACGCTCTTTTCCTACCGGGAGAACTCCACTGCGCATGCGCGGGGATTTACGACACCGACGTCCATCGTACGGCTGAATCTGTGCCGGCTGCTGTGCTCTGGCTCTACTCTGCCTGACCACTGATGTAACCAGATAATGTCTAATACATCATTTCTTTCATTCACTCTATAAATTAGATAAAGATCTGAACGCAGTAAATGTTTTACAACAGTCGAACGTCTCTGATGGTCTCTGTCGTAAAAACTACTTGTGCGCATGCGCTGGTGAAACAACATGATTGGGCTATAAGTTTCCCGGTTCGGCTGTGACAACGCAGGTGATTGGCTGTTGGTGAAAGGGGCAGGATATGCGCCATCTTTGGCGTCGCAGATTTCCCCATTCAAAATGATCAGAGTGGCCTGTCTCTACAGTAATAGAATGTCTCTGACTAAACACTGCGTTACCCACTTATGATTCATTTCAGGTTACGTAAGGTTCAGCGCTGCAAAATTCAGCTGAAGCTTAGCAGAAATCTTCTGTCATCCTGAGCAAACTCCATCGACTGACGGAGGCCACGAGATGCGACTGAAAGCTTTGGTGCTGTTACATCACACTGCCATAATGTGCTGAGGTCAGAATTCAAAGGTAGCTGCAAAAATAAAGATGGCAGCACATCAACAACACTCTCTGCTAGCTTTCCTTGGCTGTAGCTAGCCACCATCAGCTAATTAGCTTATGGTTTGGATAGCGTGGAGCCAAGCCCCCAGCAGCAGCGCCAGGAGAGTGGGTCAGCGCTCAGCTCAACTGGATCAACAGCCTCCCAGTGAGGAGACAAAGTACAGAGGCGATTTACAGCCGGGCACAGGTGCAGATGCCACACCTGCATGTAGAGTTTCGGCGCTCTTACTTGGCTCTGCATGCCGCTGAGCTCTCGAGCAAACTGGTTCTCCAGAGTGTCGGGCAGCTGGTGGTAAACTGGACGCGACATCTCCTTCTTACCAGCCTCTTTATACAAGATCTGCAACATACGGAGGAGACAGCATCAGCGTGTGAGACTGGACTGTTGGAGACACCGTGTGTGTCTGGTGATGTCTGTACGTACCTGACTCTGTAGCTGTGAAGCCTCTTTAGCGTGTTGTGTCTCCAGAGTTCTCAGGCAGTCGGTGATACAGAGACGTCTGCTTCTTACTGGCCTCTTTGTATTTAGTCTGGAAGACACAATGAGGAATCAGAATCAGGTTCAGTGCTCGAATGTAATGACGAGATAAATTCTCAACAGAATGTGGAATTATAAAAGCAGCTCCTAGAAACTGGAAAACACAAATCAGGAGAAACTTCGGAAATACATTTTTGGTGCTCGACATTCATCACGCAACTGTTTTCACAATTAAGACAGCGTGCAGGAGTTTGTTTGTAACTTTTGATCTACCTATGCTCCTCTACGTCACCTGACAGATGGTATCTCCATCTGGAACGACGGCGCAGAAACTATTCGGAGAGGCACTTTCAAAAAATACTTTGCAGGTGATTGAGCTAACTTCAACCAATCAGATCAACCGTAGGAGAGCGTTACCACCGGTGCTGCTTAATGAAACTCTGTCAAGAGAAGAGTGAAGACATAGTTTCTGTTCATCTGTTCTTCTTTGAATGAAACTGATCTGATGCTACAGCAGCTCCTCAAAGATCAACGATCGGTCTGGTTCAGCCACAGTCGGTTCAATCTGCAGAAGTATCCGTTAAAGAACCAACACCACCGGACTCCTGAACTCATCCTCAACGCTCCACCATAAAATATAGTTTTTTTTGTATAGTTTAAAGGGATTAAAACGTGTATTTCAATGAATTCGAAGAAAGTAACCCTTCTCAACAAACTACAAAGATCATCATCTTCCATCGTCTCTGTAGAGAATCACTGATTTGATCCGTTGTGTCAGAATTAGCTGCTTGTTCAGTAAATGATATAAAGTCTGCAGGTGTGAATCGTCTGTATATGAAACACTGAGTGAACACACCTCACTCTGCAGGTCTCTCAGCTCTTTAGCATGCTGCTGGTCGATGGTGTCCGGCAGCAGAGAGAACAGGTTGACGCTCAGCTCTTTCTTACTGTCTTCTTTGTACTTGACCTTGTGAGGAGACAAAATACAGCCAAATGAATCAGAACGAAACTGCTGAAGCTGCTCGTGCATTCAAATGTAACGGCTGGATCTAAAATAAGAGAAACGAGAGTCGGTCACACCTCGCTGAGCATCTCCGTCTGCTGTCGGGCAAACTGGGTGTCGATGGTTTCTGGCATCAGGTGGAACAAACTGGACGAGTCTTTCTTCGAGCTCTGCTTGTACTTCAGCTGGAGGAGATGTGACCACAACACATTAACTACCATCAGATCAGAGAACAGGATGAAGATAAGAGAAGCCGATAAAACACTTCAACAGTGAAGGAAAGTCACTTTTTCTGGTGTGTCTTTATAATCATGGATCCAGACAGTCTCAGGTCTGAGTTTGGGTCTCAGGTTCATATGAGACAGTTTGAGGTGAATTCTTTTGGTCGGAGGTACACAATACACAATACAATCTGAGCGTTTTCACTACCTGACTCTGCAGCTGTGCCGCCTCTTTAGCGTGCTGCGTTTCCAGAGTCTCAGGCAGAGTCGAGTACAGAGAACTCATCGCTGCTTTCTTTCCTGCTTCTTTGTACTTCATCTGAAACACAACACAAACCACAAAATAAACAGATTACTTCAATCAAGAACAATCCTGGGGGCTTCAGCTTAGGGTGAGAATATCTGCCTTTACCTGAAGTCAGTATGAGACCTCAACAGACTGACATCTTTCATACTGCTGAACGTAAAGAGAGACACTGAAATATAATTGTGTGTCTGCGTAATTCAAGATTTTTGTACCAAATAAACCAGGCTGATTAGAGCTACACTGTGTCCTGTCATTTGGCTGGAAGTGCGACAGGGACGAGGTTCATGTTGACATAAAAAAGCATTTATTTGAGCCTTTTTCTCTCAGTGTTTCCATCGTCCTCACCGCCTGTGGGCCCTTTTTCAACAGTCCCAGTGTTTCCTCATTAAAAAGTTTTACATATTAAAGGTTTTTGAACACTGAGAATCATCTTCACTGTGATACGCAGTAAGAAGTTTGCCCTTTCAAGGAAAATAAAGAACAGAACACAGTGCAGGACATAAAGGGGGATTACATCAGCCCACTTAGTTCCTTCTGGGTTTTCACAGCCCGATACTGAAACGACCCGAGGCTCAGTGAATGCTGCTTTTTATCATATTATGTAATTTGCTTTGTAGGCAGAAACAAGTTGTTGCAGAGGAGCAACATGAAGCGATTCTCTGCCTCACCTCGCTCTGCAGCCCGGAGACAGTTTTGGCAAACTGAGTCTCTGCCGTCTCTGGCAGCTGAGAGTAGAAGCTCTGAGAGAGGCTCCTCCGCCCGTCCTCCTTGTACTTGTTCTGGAAGAGATGCAAACAGGTGAGTTGGACTCATGAACGAGGGAGAAACTTCCAGATGATGACACATATTTCAGAAACAATGTGTTCTCCCTGCGCCTCCAGACAGATGTGTGCACGCCGTGTTCGTGGCTACAGATGAGACATTGTTACCGACTCTCCTCTGGTGCAGATTGCAAACTGACTTTGATCCTGTTCCTGATGCTAATCTGGCCTCTGATGAGCGTCTAAGGTATAAAAACATCAGAGAGCATCGGATAACGGGATGGTGATTATTTATAACTAATCAAACAGCATTCTGACTGCAGCTCTCTCTGCACTGCACTTATTCTGAGGAGGCAGCAGCTCTCCAGGATCCCTCCTGCATGTTTATTTCATCTCATTCCAAAATGTTTGAGGCTGAAGAAACAATTTCTGATTCCCCACATTAGCACAGCTTCATTTTTAGAATCAGCTCTGTTGGTTTCTGTGACTCAGTCTCACATAATTTTACCAACAGCTGAGAGACATTTCGAGCAGGAAAACTTATTTCTGATTGTTTCTTTTTAAGGTGTACACGGGGAAACTTTGTCTGTCGACCACTGGCTGTGTTTTATTTACCTCGCTCTGCATGTCGGTCATCTCTCTGGCGAAGCTGGTCTCTGACGTGTCGGACAGAGTGGAGTAGAGTGAGCTGGACATCTCCTTCTTCCCACTTTCCTTGTATTTTATCTGGGAAGTAACATCAACAAGCAGAGGAAGATGATGAGGAAGAGACAATCTATTCTTTATTCTTGAGCAAAAGCTGATGAATCCTCCACATTTCTCTCAGATATCAGGAGATGAAACCTCCACGTTTACCTCACTGAGCAGCTCGGCAGCTTCCTTAGCGTGCTGCGTCTCCATCGTGAGAGGAAGAAGAGAGTACAGGTTCGTCTTCACCTCTTTCTTTCCCGCCTCCTTGTACTTGGTCTGCAGATTGAAACCAACAGTCACATGAGGTGCAACACTCACCTGTCTGGCAGCCTGATCAGAACTTATCCAACACAACAAAACATATTTTGGATTTCTCATCGTCTCTGCTTGAATTAGAAATCTAAAAGCGGTCGGTGTACCTCGCTCTGCAGCTCAGACAGCTGTTTGGCCAGCTGTGTCTCGGTGGTCTCGGGGAGCTGATGGTACAAACTGCTCTGATTCTTCTGCTTCAGACCTTCTTTGTACTTCACCTGCAGGAGAGGAGAGGTGGTGCGTTCATTCAGTCGTTTAGGAAAGAAAAATCGACTCCAACATCACATTTGTTCCCTCGTCTTTGGGAGTTTTTGGATCATTTATACTGCAGATTGAGCGGCAAAGGCTGGTGAACAATGTGCCTCCAAACATTTTAACTCCACTAACATGGGAAGAATTTTTGAAGTTGTTGATGTTTATGGAGGAACACTGCTGCCAAATTAAAAAACAATACAAAAACAAAACATAGAAAAATAAACCAGGAAATATCTTTTTAAAGCAGCTTCAGTAAAACCAGGTTTGAAACGAGGTAAACTATCAACTAGATGGTTAAACAAAAATTATTTGGACTCTCTGTGCCGTCTGTATTTGTTTTAAAGCAAGTTACACTGCTGTCAAATGTATGTATATATTGTAAAGGAAAACCCGAACCATAGCTCCAAGACGCCAAATTAGTTTAACAAGATGTTTTTTACACCATGTTAGCAGAAATCTGCACTATAAGCTGAAAGTATTAGCGGACACTCAGTCTGAAGTCGGTGCACAAACGCGATGCACGGTGCTAAAAAGTAGATAACGTCTTTTCAGATTAAGTTGGAATCTCAGGGGCTTCTAGAGACTCAGACGAGCTGAATGGAGCCATTTTATGTTCTTTTGGTTGTTTTTCATGTTTTAAATCAAGTCTTCAGCTGTCCTGAATTTCCATCAGCACAGAAGGAGGAGATGATGACTGGATTCACATTTCTGGGATGAACTGTTCCTTTTAATTGTGTTCATGCATTAGACAACAAAAGAATTATACTGATGTGTCTGTGATAGGCCATCAGTATGGGTCGAGAACTAATATATCGTGATAGAACTGTTATTAAACTTAACACACAGTTCTTCTGAAGCACGGAGGAAACCAGCTCATACGGGTTCACATGAAAGAGGAAAGAACCACTTCAGTCTGAGTACCTCACTCTGCAGGTTCGACGCCTCTTTAGCGTGTTGTGTGTCGATGGTCGCGGGCATCACGGAGTACAGGTTGGTGCTCATCTCCTTCTTTCCGTCCTCTTTATACTTCACCTGAGAACAACAGATTTTTAGTTCCTCATGAAGAAGAAGGAGGTCATTTGTGAAACCGACTCTCCTGCGAGCGTACGGTAACTCTGATTTCACGGTTACCTCGCTGAGGAGCTCGGAGACTTCCCTGGCGTGGGCCGTCTCTAAGGTCTCGGGCAGCAGGTGGAACAGACTGGAGGAGCGACCCGTCTTCAGAGCCGCCTTGTACTTCAGCTGAACACAAACAGGAGCAGAGAGAATTATCCAGCCGTGAGAACACACAGGAGGGATGAACGTGTGTGTGTGTGTGTGTGTGTGTGTGTGTCAGGTGCGCTGCAGGTGTTTTCACCTCACTCTGCAGCTCAGAAGCCTCTTTGGCGTGCAGCGTCTCCAGAGTCTCCGGCAGCGTGGAGTACAGAGAGCTCGACGTCTCTTTCTTCCCCTTTTTGTACTTCATCTGAAACCAGTTGAGTGAGATGGTGAACGTTGAATGAGCCAAAAATCTGCTGATAATTAATTCAAAACATCGATAACAGAAACTTCTGAAAAATTCACATCCGCAGCTTCAAATTAAGACAAAACTTTGGACTCGTTACACAACCTGAGACCAGGAGGGATGTAAAACACAAAGACGTGTTGTACCTTTAAATTTCTAATGTGTGGTTGGTAGTTTTGGGGGAGAAGTTCAGTGAATTTGGTACAACAGGATGCTGAACGCTGAGTGAATGTAGAGCCACAGGAAGTGTAGAGCAGACATAAACGGATATATGTTTGAATACATGTCGCTGCTGGTTCAGGATCAGCTGTACAAAGCTCTGCTGGAGCAGATTTCTCTTTGTTCAGACGTAGAAATGAGGATTTTCATGTAGTGGTGTTTGGTCGTCACCTCGCTCTGCAGCTCAGAAACAGTTTTAGCAAACTGAGTCTCGGTGGTCTCGGGCAGCTGGCTGTAGATGCTCTGTGAACGACTCTTCATCCCGCCCTCCTTGTACTTAGCCTGCAAGAGACAAAAAGTCAAAATTATTCAGAGCGGCTTCTCTGGACGGTTCAGTTCAGGAACAATCACTTTATTTCTCAGGGAGCGTGCGGCAGGTTAGAGCTGACAACTGTGTGATATCAACACTTTGCATGGACGTAACATCAACCTGCTTTTCTATGAATGCTCATTTAATAGTCTTCTTTTCATGGTGCGTTTGATGAACGCGTCTTTGTGTCCTCGCTGATCGACACTGACAGAGAGCCGAGCTTCAACAGTCTGGACTGAATCTGCACAACACGGGCGAAATGCAAATGAAAGGCTGCAGCACCAACAACCTCTTTCATCCTTTTCTGATGTTAATCACACGATTCGTGATTAAAAACAGACGAGCTGATGACACGTCCTGCAGGTTTTTACATTCTGAACACTTTGCTGGGTTACATCAACCAACACATCTCATTTAATCACATCTAAGACACGCGTTCACTGAACCCTCTGAGTTTTATCAGTTCAAACAAAAATGTAAAGTCCTCCTCTCCTCCTCCTGATGATATAAAGTCCTCCTCTCCTCCTCCTGATGATATAAAGTCCTCCTCTCCTCCTCCTGATGATATAAAGTCCTCCTCTCTTCCTCCTGAGGATATAAAGTCCTCCTCTCCTCCTCCTGATGATATAAAGTCCTCCTCTCCTCCTCCTGATGATATAAAGTCCTCCTCTCCTCCTCCTGATGATATAAAGTCCTCCTCTCCTCCTCCTGATCATATAAAGTCCTCCTCTCCTCCTCCTGATGATATAAAGTCCTCCTCTCCTCCTCCTGATGATATAAAGTCCTCCTCTCCTCCTGATGATATAAAGTCCTCCTCTCCTCCTGATGATGATATAAAGTCCTCCTCTCCTCCTCCTGATGATATAAAGTCCTCCTCTCCTCCTGATGATATAAAGTCCTCCTCTCCTCCTCCTGATGATATAAAGTCCTCCTCTCCTCCTCCTGATGATATAAAGTCCTCCTCTCCTCCTCCTGAGGATATAAAGTCCTCCTCTCCTCCTGATGATATAAAGTCCTCCTCTCCTCCTGATGATATAAAGTCCTCCTCTCCTCCTCCTGATGATATAAAGTCCTCCTCTCCTCCTCCTGATGATATAAAGTCCTCCTCTCCTCCTCCTGATGATATAAAGTCCTCCTCTCCTTCTCCTGATGATATAAAGTCCTCCTCTCCTCCTCCTGATGATATAAAGTCCTCCTCTCCCCCTGATGATATAAAGTCCAGCATGTGTGTGTTGGAATGAGGAAACATTTAATTCACCTTAAATTTATTCTCATTTTCTGACTTTCCTATTACCGAAGTAGTGACGGTGACCTACTGAAACGCACCGTTACCTCGAGCGAACTTGTAGATTTCTCTGTGTCGAACATTGGTGGAAACATTTGAGATAATGTAAACAAAGGTCTAGTTGTTTTTAGACATTTTAATACAGAATTCTTAACATCTAATACTTTAAAACAACACTGATGAATGTTGGTACCTCGCTCAGCAGGTCGGTCATCTCTCTGGCGAAGCTGGTTTCTGAAGTGTCGGGCAGAGTGGAGTACAGAGAGCTGGACATCTCCTTCTTCCCGCTCTCCTTGTACTTAATCTGGGTGATAATCAGAAAACATGTCATCTTCATCGGGGCAGTCGGCTGCAGTAGTTAGGACTCGGTGTGAAGGTGCTGCGTACCTCGCTGAGCAGCTCTGTGCTCTCTTTAGCGTGTTGCGTCTGCAGAGTCTCGGGCAGCAGAGAGTACAGACAGGTGTTCACTTCCTTCTTCCCCTCTTCTTTATACTTCACCTGCAGACATCACAAAAACACAGCGAGGCAGAAGAGAAGCTGTAAAAACATGAAAGGAATGAAAGTGATATTTATTTTTCATGGTGGCAAGTTTCTGTCAGGAGTAGTTTTTACTCTGCCGTTTGAGTCTCTGCATTTTAAATATTCAAATGTAAAAAATCAAATTCATATTTGATTCAGTCAGAAAGTTCTTCTTCTTTGGTGTCGTTCTTATAAAAATCTCAGCACTGTTCTCCCGTCGTGCTGCCCCCTGCGGTGCCGCCGCACAACCAAAGTCTATCCAGAATGTTAATGTCGAGTGTGAAACAGCTCAAATAAAACAGAAACGTGTGAGAAACCTTCGGTGTGTTCTGTCGGCGTGCTGTACCTCGCTCTGCAGCTCAGACAGCTGTTTGGCCAGCTGTGTCTCGGTGGTCTCGGGGAGCTGATGGTACAAACTGCTCTGATTCTTCTGCTTCAGACCTTCTTTGTACTTCACCTGCAGCAGAGGAGAGGAGAGTGGAAGTGAAGCTGTCATCCCGTCGTCACAGTAACCTCTGATTCACAGCACTCAGCTGAATACCTCGCTCTGCAGGTTCGACACCTCTTTGGCGTGCTGCGTGTCGATGGTCTCGGGCAGCAGAGAGTACAGATTGATGCTCATCTCCTTCTTACCGTCCTCTTTATACTTCATCTACAACAAGACAACAATAAATCATGAAAAGGGGTGAAGTCATTTGCCTGATCAGGAACAATTACTGCACTAACATTATTAACATTATTGTCTCTGTGGAGTTGTGACGTTACCTCGCTGAAGAGCTCAGACTTTTCCCTGGCGTGAGCCGTCTCTAACGTCTCGGGCAGAAGAGAGTACAAACACGAGTTCACGCCCTTCTTCCCGGCTTCCTTGTACCGCATCTAAAAGTAAAAACAAGTTTTAATGTTCTGTCAGGTGTTTCTGGGTTGTTAAACGCCGATCCGATCTGTACTCGTGACTGTAAGCCGGTCTCACCTCGCTCTGCAGCTCGGCAACAGATTTAGCAAACTGAGTCTCGGCGGTCTCTGGGAGCTGAGAGTAGAAGCTCTGAGAGAGTCTCCTCCTGCCCTCCTTGTATTTACTCTGAGGAGACAAAACCATCCGTGAAGATCCTGTCTGGTAATTATTGAATCTATGTCAAACTTGCAGTAACGATTCACTGTCAGACTTTTTATGGATCGCCTTTTTGTTTTCTGTTGCACCAAAACTATAATGAAGTTATGAAATAAAATGAATGACTGGCTGAAACCAGATGAGTTTTTTCACGATGCTGCTGAACTCTGATCCACAAACCAGTTCAGTCAGTTCTGGACCGACTGTCAGACCGGACTGACTGTCAGACCGGACGGTGACAGAGATGCTGCTGGTTCTCCTGAGCGGGAGACATTTGAAAGCAGCGGTTCGGTCCAAACAAACACTCACTGTCTCGGCCTGATAATCCGATAATCTGCCTATAAATTCCTATAAACTCTTCACAATAAAAGTCCTGCGTCATTTTGTCATTTAGATGGTGTCATTATGAAGCAGCAGAATCGTGAAATGCTGGATTTCTGCAGCAGAAACTGAACACGACTCCTGAAGCAGCTGAACATCAGCAGCTAACTTTTTAGCTAACTACCAAATAATGTGACATCAGAAATTCAGAGCAGCTGAAGGTGAATGTTTCTCTCCTCTGTTTAACTTTAAATCAGTAAACTTTGCTTTAATAAACAGAGATTTGTTTTTACTGCTGCACCAGAACTCTGCTTTACATCTGGATTTCCGATTTTTAAACTAAACTCTTCATCTCAGGTTAAAGACAGCTCCTCTCACAGGTCGTCAGTCAGTGTTTTCTACCTCGCTCTGCATCTCCGTCATCTCTCTGGCAAACTGGATGTCGGCGGTGTCGGGAAGCTGCGAGTACAGAGAGGACGGAGCTCCTTTAACCAGCATCTTCGGGCGATAGTTCACCTGAGAGAGGGAGAGTGTTACAGACAGGCAGGCATTACAGGTTGTGCTGTAAACCACATTTCCCATGATGCCCTCTGGCTCCCTCTGCCCTGCTCGTGTACCTCACTCTGCAGCTGTGACACCTCCAGAGCGTGCTGTATCTCCGGCGTGTCGGGGAGCTGCGAGTAAAGAGAGACGGAGGCTTTTCTCTTCCCGTCTTCTTTGTACTTTTTCTGAGACAAACGAGATCAGAACAGGATCCATCAGCTCATCAGCTCAAGACTAACCAACAAACTCACCTGAGAACAGAACGAGGGATGAAAGTACATATGTGCTTTAGCCCTGAATGCTAACTTTAATTAAGACTTGTGTGTTTGCTGTCTGTGTTTAATTCATTTGCAGTGGGATGCCTCAGAGCCAAACCTGTAGCTTCCTCAAACCTGCAGCTGCTGCATAAAACACACTGTGTGTTGATGCCCAGACTGGAGTCGACTGATGAAATATTCTGAAACGCAGCTGCTGTGTAACATCGTGTTTGAGTACCTCGCTCTGAAACTCGTGCACCGTCTTGGCCAGCTGCATCTCAGCGGTTTCAGGAAGCTGAGAGTACAAACTGCAGCTCATCCTCCTCCTTCCTTCCTCCTTGTACTTGTTCTGAGGAGCAGAGAGAGTTTCACAGTGACGAGCGGTCCAGAAACAACTTTCTGTCAACGTCTGGATTCAAACTGTTTCCAACTGGATTTATAACAGCAGAAAGAGTTTCATTTTCCACATGAGAATGAGGAACATATTCTGGATTATATTCTTAAAGCTGCTGTGAAGTCGGACTGAGAGTAAAATCAGCTTTCAAGTCACATCCTCATCCTCAGCACTCCGCCTTCAGAAATAGTTTTAATTTCATGACTTATCCAACGCAGCTGCCATCCCTCCATCCTCCCTCCCTTCTCCATCCATCCAGCCAACCAACAGACAATCTATCCATCCATCAGCCATCCATCCGTCCTCCCTCCATCCTCCCTCCCTCCATCATGTCTGACCTCGCTCAGTATCTCCGTCAGCTCTTTGACAAACTGGGTCTCAGTTGTTTCTGGCAGCAGAGAATAAAGAGAGGAGGAGATCTCCGTCTTCATGTTTCCTTTGTATTTAATCTGAAAAACAAACAGACAGTCATCATGTTTTAGGATCTCTACTGTTGAACCAATAAAATCATCTGATGGTACAGAAACAGGATGTAACAGTTCAGCTCCGTCTGTTTTATCTCTTTGTGTGAAGTGAAGCAGGTTCGGTCAGCGAGGGTTTCTCTCCACCCGGCTTATGTTCACAGTTTCCTTCAGACTGTGCTGCTGGTCTTACGGAGCAGTTACTTCCCTGATCTTCTGCTCTGAACATCGTCTGTACTTGTGCTCAGGCTGATCTCGGCGCACTGAAGTGTAACTACCTCACTCTGCAGCTCTGAAGCTTCTCTGGCGTGCTGAGTCTCAGGAGTCTCCGGCAGGATGGAGTACAGAGACATGGACGCCTCCTTCTTCCCCTCCTCTTTGTACTTAGACTGAAACACACGTCAGCGAAAATGATCAGGTGGGTGGATCGATATATCAGAGAGAGAGAGAGTGTGTGTGTGTGTGTGTGTGTGTGTGTGTGTGTGTGTGTGTGTGTGTGTGTGTGCTGACCTCAGATATCACAGAGCTGATGTTTTTGGAGTGGATGAGTTCGGCTCCAGGAACAAACAGACTCTGACCCTTCATCTTCTCCAGGTCCTCCTTATACTTCACCTGCAGGGAGGAAGAGGAGGAAACATGAGTGTGTGTGTGTGTGTGTGTGTGTGTTACATGACTTTATATTAAAAACAAGTTGAACTTCTGCTGCACTTGTGTTCGATCCCCAGGAGGAATGTTGTGTTGGTTGTGTTGGAGTTTTAGGACCCAGATTCATTTGTCAGAACTTAAAGTTCACCCAAAAATATAAACGTCAGTCCTCCTCTCCTCCTCCTGATGATATAAAGTCCTCCTCTCCTCCTCCTGATGATATAAAGTCCTCCTCTCCTCCTCCTGATGATATAAAGTCCTCCTCTCCTCCTGATGATATAAAGTCCTCCTCTCCTCCTCCTGATGATATAAAAAGTCCTCCTCTCCTCCTCCTGATGATATAAAGTCCTCCTCTCCTCCTCCTGATGATATAAAGTCCTCCTCTCCTCCTCCTGATGATATAAAGTCCTCCTCTCCTCCTCCTGAGGATATAAAGTCCTCCTCTCCTCCTCCTGATGATACAAAGTCCTCCTCTCCTCCTCCTGATGATATAAAGTCCTCCTCTCCTCCTCCTGATGATATAAAGTCCTCCTCTCCTTCTCCTGATGATATAAAGTCATCCTCTCCTCCTCCCGATGATATAAAGTCTTCCTCTCCTCCTCCTGAGGATATAAAGTCCTCCTCTCCTCCTCCTGATGATATAAAGTCCTCCTCTCCTCCCTCCATGCTGATGAAGGTGAAGTCTCTTCAAAGAACATTTCTGGAGCTTCACAGTAAAACAGAGTTGCAGCGTTCTGCTGAACAACTGAAGCAGCTGAGACTCGATTTAAAACATCAGGTGTCTCCAAACAGCTCGTCTGCTGTTGATCGAAGCCTCCAGAAGCAAAACTATTTCTTTTTAAAAGATTTTATTTACACCTTCAACACTCCAGACTGCTCAAACACAGGCAACAACTGCTGCTCATTAACTTTACATTAGTACAGCCACTTAATCGCTGCTGTAATCCCACAACAATCAGGTTTTTATAGTTCTTGTTGACACATAATGATCATAACAGGGAGCATACGTCTAAACTCTGAGCTGCAGCTGGTCCACTAATTACCTGTATGTGTACTGAGCACATAAAGATTAATAAGTTAAAGTCTGACTGGATGATTGTTGTAATGTAACGTGAGTGTATTCCAGCTCAACATGTATTTCTTCTCCGCAGCGTTCTGACTGAACTTCACTTCAAACAGCAGTTTGATGTGTGGCTGAATCTGAACCGGATGTTCGGTCCAGCGACAGACTGGCAGATTTTGTGGAGAGACCCCAGGAGGAAAAATGGAACTAATCCACAGATGACAAGCTGTCCGGCCCGATCTGTGAGAGGAACCAGAGCGGGCAGCAAAACAAGAGATGCTTAACGGCCCCAGAGACGAAACTTCACTGCTTCAAGGTGGAGCGAACAAACTTGGTGCACGAGATTAAAATGTTGTACAGCAACGAGTCAAAGTCACACATGCTGCCATGAGAGCGACTCCCCTCATTCTGAACTAAACAAAAGCCGAGGGACCTAAAAACCAAAGCTTTGTTTTCAGCAAAGAAACGATCAAGTTGTCGGTATTGAACGACCAAAACTTGCCAAAAAATGCAGAAATTTAAAGGTCCAGCTTCTTGTATTTATCTAAATCTCTGAGATCATCCGGCAACAGATGCTCAAGTGAATTTAATGCACCGAGATAAACAAAAAACGATTTTAGTGACATTCGAGGTGGTAAAATCCAACACAGACACGTTGTGGGCCAAAATGCAATAAAACCTCTAATTAAAATCTAATCGTGAAACTGTGAACAGAGATTTCTGTTTGTTTAAACTTTGACTTTGACCAACATATGTAAAAATACGGCCCAGGTTTAGAGTTTAGATGAGATTTTTAACTGTTTTGCTTTGATGACACATCTTCTTTTAGACTGGTGGGCAGAAAATACTAATTTATAAGTTTATTCTGTTGATCCCTGCATATTTTATTAGATCATTTGCATGTTTGAAGTGGGGAACCTTTGACTTAAATATGTCGACAACATGACACGAGAATTTTGACTTTGTCTCTATCCAGTGTCACAGTTCTGCTCTGGAAACGTCCAAGTTAATGCATTTTTTACCAAAGCTGCTCTCAGAAGGAAATCAGGTCCCAGGACACTGTTTGAAGCTAGAACGATGGCAGGGTCCGCCACATGTAAACACAGTAAAAGTATAAATTGTGTTTTCAGTTTGTTTGCTCAGTTATTCAGAGAGAGGTTGTTGATTTCACATCTCTTCCCCAAAACTACAGACTGCTCCTTTACCTGAACTCTCGTCCTGCGTGTGACGGTTAATAAAACAGTTCTGACGGTTTTCACGGATCGAGGCCGGCAGCAGCTGGAGGAATACGTGAGGATGATTTCATAAAGTGGGTTGACTTGCTTCCACTGTAGCTGATGAGTCATTCTGCTGGTGCGAAACAGCCGAGCTGCCAAGTTTGAGTCACACCAGGGAATCGATATCTCACATCCTACAGCAGCATCACCCTCATTCAGCGCCTCACTGCCAGATACACGCTGCACACCGCCGCTGCACGAGTCAAAAGACGGTTTCTGCTCTGAGTTTGAATTCCCTGGGTCGGATAGAAGGCCGGTGACTGGAGTTTTGGAGGGATGGTTACCAACGGCAACGCTGCGTTCAGCTCATGAGGAGGCGGAGAGAGACGACGACGCCTCGCTGACTAACACGTGCGGAAGAAACATTTTTAGATTCTTGAGTTGAAAATCAGAAGCAAAGCGCAGCAGAGAATACACACCGACCTACAATGATGATCAGTAGAGCGCATACCTCCGCCAACGCCCAACAGGTTGTGCTTTATCTAAACAAACTCTCAGATACCGGACACCTAAATACACCTGGTGTTCCACTTCAAGATGCATCGGCCCTTTTAAATTAGCACAACAAGCCTTATGTCACAATGAAAGTGAGAAGAAGAAAATCCTGGATCCATCCCTTCATCTGGATCAGCACCAAAAGCTAATGAGGTCTGTTCTGTCCTCCGTCCAAGTGCGGTGGAAATCTGTTCAGTAGTTTTTGTGAAATCCTGCTGACAAACCAACCAGCAAACAAGTGAAGATAAAACTGGTCCAGGATCTGTTTCTGTTTACTGCCGGGTTTTGTTTTGGACGTTGGACATATTATCGGGGACATGATGCACCTGCTGGGATCCTGATTATATATTTTCCTGCAGACGATGCTTCGATAATACATATTAAATTTCCTCTGGACTGGTTATTCTGAAGTGAATCACAGTACAGCTAAATGACAGTGACAGTAATTGGCGGTGAATGAACTCACATCACTGACGATTAGGCTGCATCTCCTGTTGAATGCCGGGTCAGGAAGTGGAGGCTTCGCATCCGAGGAGGCCTGAAAACACAGAAGTGGACATCAGACTCAAATATCAAGTGTTTACAAAACGATCTTCAGAGTGGAGAAGCCACGCTGTCGTGATCTTTCAACCACTAGAGCTGCAGCTAAAGGTCATTTCTGAAGGTGCAACATGTAAGAATTTAAGTTTAAAATATTCAAAAGGTAATAAATCTATCAAAAGAATGTGAAGACGTCTGTGGATTGTTTTGCGGCTTCAGTACACTCGACCAAATTTGCCTTGTTAACCAGCCGAAGCTCTCAGTTCGGACCACTAGCTGCACAGCTAACTGAGCTAACTAGCTAATGGTGTTAAGGCTGAAGCAAATAGAGACAAACAAACCAACAGAAGATGAGCTTAAGTCCAAAACACAAAAATCCCCCAAATCTTAGAAAAGGAAGTCGACTAAAGGAAACAAAAACAGAAGAAGCAGGTAAAGAAGAGCGGAAAAGCACAAAGAGAGGAAGTGAAAAGCAAAATGTGACACATGAGGAGAAAACTACAAAATAAAACAGGAAATAACTGAACTAAAAACTCAAACTATGACAAGCGGCTGCTGCAGTTAGCAGTTACTCTGATGATATGCTCCATAATGCACCTTTACTCTGCTGATTACTTCTTTGATTAACTGATCAGGTGTTTCATCTATAAACTGTCAGAAATTCGATCGAGGTGACATCGTCAAATGTCGAAAACCTAAAAGATATTCAGTTCGCTGCCATGGAGGACAGAAAATATTTAGATTTAATTTTGACTTTTCTTTACTTAAAAAAATGACTCAATCCAATTAAACAATCATCAAAAGAATTGGCGATTAATTTAACAGCGATATGATTCTACATCTGTCTATCGAGACGAATTCAGAGTACTATTGTTAATAAAGAACAATATTAGCAAACACAACAAATGAAACTGCGACAGAGAAACCTGTGAGTCAACAGAAGGGAAACTTTTCTGATTCATGCATCGTTAATCCCTCACCGCTCTTAACAGGACGGATTGAGTCCTAAAAATCCCACTATCAAAGGCTAATAATGGCACATTTTCATTTGTAGTTCCACTAATCCTTCCTAAGCCTGTACAAAAACCTGCAGTGCCAGGCGATGCCCCGTGCCAAGGTCAATACAAAGACTCCCAGTCAGAGCGAGGGGGGGGTTCTCTGCAGAGGAACTAAATCTGCCTCTCAGCAGACCTCATCAAAGAAAAGCAAAATCCTCAAAGACGTTCAGCAGCACGCAGGACTGAGCTACAGTTTGGGAACATTGTGTGTATTGACATATTGAACAGGCGGGTTAGTTCGCAGAAAGGATGATAATCATAAGACCGAGAGGTGAAGCTGCAAATTTAAAAATAACAGGAAAATAAATAGAAAACGTTATTGGCGTCCGTATTTTGAGACCTCCACTGTCAGGTGGTTCTGTTCTGTTGTGGACTTTACCTCATGAACAAGGAGACAGAGAACCAGAACCAGAACCAGAGTCTCTGCTGAGTGCTGAGCTCAGTCAGAGGTCGACTTCAGCTTATAAATTATTCCTCAGACAAACGTGGTTGTTGGTGGTGAAGACAACATTAAATAATCGAGGAAACTGGAGTTTTAACATAATTTAAGAACACAACTCAACAAAATATATAAGAAAGTTAAAGTCTTTATTAGACAAGAATGTTTATTTATTATCGGTTTTATGATCTGTTAAGTTAATGATGGTTTGTAAATTTACAGGTGAATAATAAAGTCTTTGGATCTGAAATTAAGTTAATCTAAAAAGCTGAGATAGAGACTTTTTGCACTGTTAAAATCAAAGTTTCCCAAAAAAAATATCATACAAGCACAAAATTTAGTCTAATCTGAAAGATAACAAATTAATTACTCGCTTCCTTCCATGAAGCCGGAGAACTGAACATATTTAATCAGGATCTGCAGCTCAGGCTGATTTTTTAATCTTACTTCATGGTTTTTCTTTTGTTTCCTGTTGGCTGATTACTTTCAGTCTAATTTTCTGTTGTCCGTGTTTAGTTTTGAAAGTTACAGTTACAAGTTCTCACCTCTGATTCCCAGTTTCCCAGCAGCTTCTTCGCTCTCCCCTCCTCTTCCTCTCCAGTCTCCTCTCCTCCCTCCATCTCTGCTTCCTTCTCCTCCTCTGACACTTTGTCAGTTTCAGCCTCCTCCGTCTCCTGCACATCCGTCGCTTCAACAACCGAGGTCAGCGTCGTCACCGTTGTCACCACCGTCTGCTGGAAGGACTCTTCTTCCTCTCTGACCGCCGTCGTGACCTCTCTTGTCTGTTCGACTAACACCGGAGCAGCTGAGGCCTCGTCGTCCTCCATGTCAGTCACCTCTGAGGACAAACGACACTTCAGGTTTACCTTCAGCTTACTTCTAAAACACAATTTAAAGAACAAACTTGATAGGAAAGGCGATAAAAATAAGGTAGAAGAGAAGAGAGAAGAAGAACAAATCCAGGATCATAAAAAGAGGTTTTTGCAATTCTCTAAAAAAACATAAATGAGTCAGAAGAAGTACTTTAAATGATTATATAGAATTAGTCAGCGGGTCAACAGACGGGTTTAATTGCACATAAAAGCTACAGACAGAAAAATGAGAGTTGATTTCTGCCATAATGACCCTGACTTCAGCAGCAGGGGAGTGGGAGGGAGGCGGGGAGGCCGGCACGCCAGCTAGTTAGCTAAACCCCCAATCCTGGATCTGTCTCTGTATCTGGACCCTTAGCAAATGTTATCGGGGTCTATTCTGAGCCGAGACACATCCTGCATCCACGTTTCACAGAAATCTGTTCACTGGTTTTTGGGTGATCATGATGATAAACCAACGCAAACAACAAACGGACACGGGTGAAAACACAGTAAAGACCCGAGGCTGACGAGCTTTGGCAGCCGAAAACAGCTACAAACCTATTTTAAGTCCTTTAAGACAAAGTGTCGGTTTAATTAATGAGATGTCTTCCAACGTACAGATCGAGAGGTGAACCGGACAAACAAGAGCTCTTCAAACGGACGTTCAGAGACATAATTATAGCAAGGCGACAGAATGAAAGCCAATAAAAACTGGAAAATACGACTCGTTAGTCGATCAACTCTCCTGTCAGGATCCTCCGGGTTATAAAGGTCGACACACTTTCCTCCTGTTGTCAAGGTCACCTGCTCAACCTCAAAGCCACTGTTACATCTCAACGTCTTCTTTAAGGTCATGGTCACACTTTTAGCTCTCTGTTAGCTTCTTCTGTGGTAACCAGGCTCCTTGATGTTGCTCTCACCTTGTCCGATTTACGGTCGTCTCTTAATTAGTTTTCCTCTTGGCTTCCTCAGTGTTTGGCCTTTTAGCTTTCCAAACGCTGCAGTAACGCTGCTCAATCTCTCTCTCACTCTCTGATGTGTTGACCACTCTCTGTTTTCTCAGTATCTTCTCATGCTTTCCTGTCAGATTCTTCAAGCCTTCAAGCTTCTGAACGTCTCGGACACAATTTTAAGCTCTTTTACGTCGAGTTCTCCCTCTAAACTTCTGTTACCTCTAATTGCTAATGAAAACCGGACTGAGCGGCCTCGTTTCGTCCCGACTGTCCGCTGTGATGGCTGAATGTCGTCTGGGTGCTTCTTATCGTCTTTAACTTCCACATTTAGCCCTCTACTCAAGACCTTATCACCGCCGTGCCCTTCATGGCAATCACAGTGCCAGTGTTGGGTACAGTGTGTGTCTCTTCATGTGTGTGAAGGTTGAGGGGTTCAAGGTGATTTTAGAAAATATCGTCAGCTGGAAGGAATGTAGCATCTTATTTACAATATCAGACGTACACTAACCGATGTTAAACTTTTAGGTATTTAGCTCCAGCTGGAGAAGTTTTCTCCAAACCTTTCTGCCACTAAAGATCAGAAAGGACACTGACTGTACAGTAAAAAGCACAAAGATCTCTCGCTTGGCTAGATGTTCATTTTCAGCTGAAGAGTTAAAGGAACAGTTCACCCAAAAATGTGAATCCGGTCATCATCTCCTCTCTCCATGCTGATGGAAAGTCAGGTGAAGTCTTGTAAAACATTTCTGGAGCTTGGAGCATTCTGCTAAACAACTGAAGAAGGTGAAGACTTGATTTGAAAGCGATAAAATGTCTCCATACAGCTCGCCTGCTGTAATCCAAGTCTCCAGAAGCCCTGAGATCCCAAACTGATGTGAAAAGACGATATTTAAAGTTTTAATATAAGCCCATAGCTGTTGTTCTGTAACTTTATGCTTCGAAGCTTCTGTTTTTGGAGACACAAGTTTTAAAAACAAAAGTTTTGTGGGCAGCACCAAGATTATTATTTTATTCAATGACGAGCGTAACACCTGATGCAGCTGTTCTGGTTACTAATCATAACTTAGATATTGCTTCCTCTTTCTGTGTCAGCTGACTGACCGGATGGTGTGTGTAGCTAAAAAAAGGTGAGATCCATGTGGAGTCACCTAGCCGTGATCCTGAGATATGAAGGCAACACACTGAGAGGAGAGAGAAATTAGACAAACTAGAGGAAGATGAGGAACATACAATCTTCCCCACAGATATTTACTCACTGTGAGGATCAATAACCTGCCTGTGTCCGACTCAGCAGGTAGTTTGGCAGTGTGACCAGTGTCAGCTGAGGTGAACAGAACCTGATGAAGACGCAGCTCAGAGGATCCATGTTGTCTTCTCTGACTTCATACCATCAGGAGGAGGAGAGGAGGACTTTATATCATCAGGAGGAGGAGGGGAGGACTTTATATCATCAGGAGGAGGAGAGGAGGACTTTATATCATCAGGAGGAGGAGAGGAGGACTTTATATCATCAGGAGGAGGAGAGGAGGACTTTATATCATCAGGAGGAGGAGAGGAGGACTTTGTATCATCAGGAGGAGGAGAAGAGGACTTTATATCATCAGGAGGAGAGAGGAGGACTTTATATCATCAGGAGGAGAGGAGGACTTTATATCATCAGGAGGAGAGGAGGACTTTATATCATCAGGAGGAGAGGAGGACTTTATATCATCAGGAGGAGAGGAGGACTTTATATCATCAGGAGGAGGAGAGGAGGACTTTATATCATCAGGAGGAGGAGAGGAGGACTTTATATCATCAGGAGGAGGAGAGGAGGACTTTATATCATCAGGAGGAGAGGAGGACTTTATATCATCAGGAGGAGGAGAGGAGGACTTTGTATCATCAGGAGGAGGAGAGGAGGACTTTATATCATCAGGAGGAGGAGAGGAGGACTTTATATCATCAGGAGGAGGAGAGGAGGACTTTGTATCATCAGGAGGAGGAGAAGAGGACTTTATATCATCAGGAGGAGAGAGGAGGACTTTATATCATCAGGAGGAGAGGAGGACTTTATATCATCAGGAGGAGGAGAGGAGGACTTTATATCATCAGGAGGAGAGGAGGACTTTATATCATCAGGAGGAGAGGAGGACTTTATAACATCAGGAGGAGGAGAGGAGGACTTTATATCATCAGGAGGAGGGGAGGATGAGTGGATTTACATTTTCAGATGAAGTGTTCCTTTAAGTGTTGGTCTGTAGCTCAGAGCTTCTGTGAGTTTCTTATTCTGGATGCATGTTTTAACCTCTGAATATTGATTGGAAAATGCTAATTTCTGGATTAGGCATAATTCCAATTATCGAATGGAATATGCTGTTTAAATCATCCGTACATAATTTCAGAACACTGTCATTTATATCTGGAGTAATTGCGGATGAATTACTGTTGAATATTAATACAGCTGAGTGTAGAAACTCTCTGTGATTCTCTCCAGGCTGCAGAAATCTGCACAGCAACAAACCAATAAAACATGAGACCAATGCTGACTGGATCAGAGGACAACTAATTAATCAGGTCTTTAAACACATCATTAGTTTAGTGGCCTGAATAACAGCTGAGTCCTGGCTGCCCCTGGTGTTTGCAGTCTCACTCAGAGTCAGCAGCACTCGAGGTTCTCCAGGGACAAACGGCTTTGGTAGAAATCCGTCTCTGTTTGAAGCTAAATTGGGAGACACAGTTTTCATTGGTGGTAAAAAAAAACAAAACAAAACTGAAGCCTGCCTCGTTGACCAGACGCTCTCTCTCTCCTTCTCTCTCTCTCTCATGTTGTTAATGAACACAAAGCTTTTCCTGGGAGAAATCCTTCTGATCTCGTCCTGATGTGAACCAGGTTCAGCGCCAGCCTCAGCTCAGTAGGAGAAACGCTGAAATACTGCGCGACACAATCTAAATTCAGCTGTAATCAAACATCAGTCCTCCTCTTCCTCCTACTACCCTCCTCTTCCTCCATCGCCAGGTCAAGCTTGAAAAGGGCTGAGTAATACAATAAACATGTGTGGGCTGCTGAATGTCACACCGTTTTAAAAGAGAGGCGGTGTGTGTGTGTGTGTGTGTGTGTGTGTGTGTGTGTGTGTGGTGTGTGTGTGTGTGTGTGTGTGTGTGTGTGTGTGTGTGTGTCTGTGTGTGTGTGTGTTAATTAAAGCGGAGCAAATGAGGAGAGAGAATGTGGCGTGTTAACGCAGCGGAATAATACGATCACTCGGTCAGGTAGACAGAGGAGGGAGAGAGGAAGATGGACAGGCAGGAGATAAAGACAACAAAGGAGGAGGAGGAGAAGAAGAAGAAGAAGAAGAAGAAGGAGGAGGAGGAGGAGGAGGAGGAGGAGGAAGAGGAGAAGAAGAACACCAACATGACCAAAAACAAGACGATGGGAGAGTTGAGCAGTTTTAAGGGATTGTTGTTTTAAATTTTCATGTTTATAAATAAAATTACAACTAAAACATGTAAAGTAGTTTTGGAGCTACACTGTAAAGTTTAAAAGCCGACTTTACTTTACAGAAGTCTGAAGTGAGTCTTAATGAGACTGAATGAACGTCCCTATAGGCTGAAAGGTGAACACACTACCTTTGATGGTCTGCTGAGGGTCACTGGGTCATCAGAACACACACGGGTCGGGCATCTGTACAGATACACTCACTCACACACACACACACATCATGCACAGAAACATCCAAAGATTTATGACACAGAAACAATTAACTGTTGTGTTTGTTGTTTTGACGGTAAAACCAGATTATAAATGAAACCAGAGATATCACCTTTTTAATTCAACATCCTCATCTTCCTTTTTCAAAAACTTGGAGCTTTACCCGAGCATTACCCACAATACAATTTAGACATCACTGGCAGCAGTTTATCAGATGACATGCAGCTTCCTCTACAGCCTCAAAACGATGAAGACTACAACTCCCATGATCCCACGCTGCATCACAATGTCACCCTTTAACACAATGTGTAAATCAATAATAACTGAACCTGAAGTCTGGAAATAAAAACAGTCACTCACACTTTCAGGAGAAGCTCCTCTTCACACGGCCGACGTCGTCAACACGGAGGGCGACGAAGATGAAGATGAAGAGTGTGTGTGTGTGTGTGTGTGTGTGTGTGTGTGTGTGTGTGTGTGTGTGTGTGTGTGTGTGTGTGATTGTGCTCACTGACCAAAGTGCACTCCTCACTTCCTCTCACATGCTTCACTTTGCACACACACACACACACTCTCCAATACAAACACCACAAAAAACAGACGGTAACATATTTTTCGTGTGTGCGTGTGTGTGTGTGTGTGTGTGTGTGTGTGTGTGTGTGTGTGTGTGTGTGTGTGTACATACGATACTGATCTGCTCCTGAGTCCTTCTGAGTCTTTGCATCTCTGGAGTGTCGGACACGATGCTGAACCCTCGACCTTTACTCTCCTCGAAGTCCTTCTTGTACTTCACCTGCAGGATGGCGAGAAGGAAGAAACGCTCGACATTAAAGGAATATTCCCCCCAAAATCATCCATTAGTGATGTTCTCTGAGCAACATAAATATTTCACTGTTGACATGCTGCAATATTTACTAAAATGTTCAAAATCTCGTGGTAAGTTAAGTTCATCCCACGTCCATCAAATGGTTTTAAACTTTCGGTTTCAGAGCTTCTTCCAGAGCGGCCATTTTGGTTTAAATATAACAAAGATGCGGAGAAAATAACAAACGCAGCTCGTCCACCCACAGAAAGAGGAAACGGACTAGAAATCATTGCAGCTGCAACACAAGCAGAGGTCAGAGGCCGCAGCCACAAACTCGCTTCATGAACAAACCAGCTGGATAACTCAGTTATAAAACCTACAACTCACATCCCGGATGATGATGACACAGAGGAGGATGTGAAGGTGGATTTCACCTGTGAATGCGCCCACACAGCAGAAATAATTACACCACTCAGCATCACGCAGACCTCCGCTACAATCAGCTTCTCACAGTGTGAAAAGATCTTTAAATGTACTATAATTTATCCTCATACACGTCGAACAGTCGTGTGCAGAAGATGAAAAGAGCGTTTAAGAACACGATCTTTGCCAAAATGACTCATGAATCACTTTAACATCAAAATTAGCTCATTTAAAGGTTTTAAACGCAGGTAGAATTCAGTTGCCAGGAGACGAGTTTGGCTTTCAGTTTTGTTCTCTGGAGCTGCGAACCAGTTAGTGTGTGTGGGAGCCAAAATGGCCGCCAGCCACGACTGTAATGAGAATTATTTATGTTAATGATTTCATTTTTCAAAAAAAGGTTTTTTCATAAAGAGCTGAACAACTTTAAGCTGCTGAATGTAGACGAACACACAGACAAAGAGCATTCAGGTGAAGAAACAGTTTGATAAAGAGCTCAAATTATGTGATAAAAACTCAAGAGTTATGAGACAAATGTTGACTTTGTAACCCCTTCATCTTTATTTTTTCACATAATCATGACTTTTTGTCTCATATTTAGCACTTTGTATTTAATAATTGTAACTTTATCTCATATTTCTGACTATTAACTTCATTTTTATGACTTTTTAATGTATCAGTTTCATAATCCTGACCACAGAAACCTGTAATCGAAGTAGACAAGGAGTGAGACACTTCTGATCTCTGTTAGGAGCTGCACATGTGCCAGTCAGGCAGTGACAACATTACAGTGTTTACCTTTAATATCTTTCACTTTAGTCTCTCTTTCAATCTCAGCGCAGACTGAACGATGTCCAAGCGCTGCCTACCTTATTTTATTCACCAGTACACGTCGTGGCGTCACACAGGAAAAGGAGGCGTGTCATGTTTACGTCACAGCCAATCAGAGCTGGTGCTGATGAACAGCTGCTACCACTGCAGAGTCATTTTATGGGATTTTCTGACAATAACAAAAATACTGAGGATCACCGTTCAAAGTGGGCCAGCGGGGGAAAACAAACACTCGACATCCAACAGTAAATAAACTGAATGAGTTAAAGGAGCGACGGGTTATGTTTATCTCTGGACGGTCCACAGAACCAGGTAAACAGAGAGGTCCAAACAGCAGCAGCAGAGTGATTTACAGCCCACAGCCGACGACAACAGAGCAGCAGGTGGTCACTTCTCACTGTGGAGCTGCTGCTCCTCGACTCGACCTTCACAGCAAACACTGCAGCTCATTTAGCCATAAAGTCGTCCTGCCGGTGTCTATCAGCCGACGGTAACAGCCCATTAGCCCCCAGAACAGAGTTACATAAGGCAATAAACTGCAGAAATATGACTCACAGTCAGGGTGTGTGTGTGTGTGTGTGTGTGTGTGTGTGTGTGTGTGTGTGTGTGTGTGTGTGTGTTCTGGTATTCTGCTCTCACAGTGATTGTCCCTGTTCTCAATGCAAAGCAGATTAAATCCCCATTCATCAGTCGTAGGCTCCCTGCAGAGCTAATATGACAAGCTAACGAGCCAAACCACACACTCACACACACTCAGACACACACACACACACACACACACACACACACACACACACACACACACACACACACAGTAAAGCACCTGATTCCACAAACACACTTACTGTACAACTGTGGAGGAATAAATAACAAAAATTCAAGCATGAACGATGACGTCTGTTTTAGTTTGACGACGGATGAAGAAAAGATCTAATGAAGTGAGAGTTTGGTGGGACGGACCTGAAGGAGGACAACGTTTAATGACAGGGATCTGAAGGAAAAGAGATCTGATGGAAGCGTGATATGATGATATTACTGCTGACATCTGTATTTTTATTCTGGCTCGAAGTAGTTAACAAAGAAAGAAAACACCTGGAGGAAAGAGAACCACCTCTAACTGATCAGGCTTCCACATGCAGCTGCATTAAACTCTAGTTATCACTTAAAGGAACAGTTCACACAAAAGTGAAACATCACTCCTATCATCTCCAAGCCTCCAGGAGCCACGAGATCCCAAACTGATTTGAGAAGATGTTAATTAAACAGATTTCAGCTTTAAAATGGTAAAAATAACGTCTTTTCAGATCAATTTGGGATCTTTAACGTGATTTTGTTTGAAGAAAACAGTAAAAAACAACAATTTAAATGTCTCCACACAGCTTGTATTTAATTCTTGGTATCTGGAAGCTCTGAGATCCCAAATTAATTTTAAAAAGTTGTTATTTATACACTTTTGTAAGACAAGATATTCACTGTAGCTGCTAAGCTAACGTGTTAGCGTGAAACCCCGTCTGAAGAGGGTGCACGAGCTCAACTGTGTGAATAACATCTTTTCAAATCAGTTTGGGATCTCGGGACTTCTGGAGCCATTTTATATTTATTGGTTGTTTTTAACGTTTCAGTCTCCGGCTACTTCAGCTGTTCAGGACGACGCTTTAACGTTTTAACTCTGTTTTACTCTGGAGCTCCGAAACTTCAAAATAAAGTCTCTACGACCGACACGATCTCCCTCTGGAGATTTGACTTCCTGTCTGTGGCGCTGAGACAGACGCCACCAGACGTCTTCAGGTCACATGATCACATCCACTCCTCGGTACCATTAAACACAACTAGGTCAGTGCTGAGCATATGGGGGGTTTCCCACTGTGTGTATGTGCGCTCACACTGCACGGTGTCAGCGTCTATTATAATCAGGATGTGGAGCGGGACTTGAAAGCTTCAGTGCTAATGTGAAGTGATTTCAGCACCACCTCCAGGGACGTGAGACACAAGGGGTGGAAAAGGTAAAAATGAAAGAGGAAGAATCTTCTGGGAGTCGAGGAGAAATCACAGCGGGGAGGCGAAACACGACACATCCCGACTTCTTACAGCGCGAAGGAGACGAGAACACTGATTCTGATTAAAGTAATTAATGAGAGTCCTCAGAACTCCAAGATACATCAGATAGAAAGAGTTGACATTTCAAGAACTTGGAAAGAAAAGAAAGAACGAAAAAAGAAAAGTAAGAAAGAAAGAAAGAAAGAAAGAAAGAAAGAAAGAAGTGGACGGAGAGCAGACGGAGGTAGATGAGGACAGAATAAATTAATGTGTAAATTTGCGGTCTGTAAATGACAAACTGGTAATAAATAGATTTTTATGAGGGCAGAGCCACACACACACACACACACACACACACACACACACACACACACACACACACTCCTCGCATGACACACAGTGCGTCCCTTCTGCTGACTGCTGAGTGGACATCTGTCCTTTTGTACTGCAGTCCACACACACACACATGCACACACACAAACACACACACACACACACACACACACACACACACACACACAGAATGAGGACATATGGCACAGAATATATCTGGTTTATTCTCATACGTGACTCATCGTTGCCTTCAGGAAGCTGAAGAACCTTCTTCTACTGAAACACCTGAGCGTTTGTTTTCATCTCCCCGAGGTGCCAGAGGGGTGGAGACATGAGAGCTGTCACTCAGACAGATTCTGTGAACCTGAATGTGTCTGTCAGTTATGTTTTTGTGTCCCAGATGCACCTCAGCAGTCTGATTCTTTCTCTGCTGACGAGAGTGATTATCAGCGTCTTCACCCGACAGCTGAAGTGGATCTGAGTAAACACGAGGTTCTGCTGGATCTCAGCAGGTTTCCATCCAAATTTAGCCCAAATTACAGCAGAATTTCCAAAACAATTGGCAAAAGAAAATGTTAATTAATGTTTGTTTCCAACCACAGCTGTTGTGCAGCTATTGACAGTCTGAAGCACGGAGAAAAACAGGAAGCAGTGGATGGAAAACATGATGGAAACATGATGGAAACATGACGTTGGTGTCATGTAGTAACACGAGGAAGCTAACAGTCACATGGAGCGCTTCATTTCTTCACCACGGCGTCTCACCTGGCTCTGTAGCTCGCTCTGCTGTCTCAGTCTCAGGTTCTCTGGCGTGTCGGCCACGATGGTGAACGACGTCTTGGGATAATGTCTGAAAACAGAAAGAGAAGAGTCGGTTTAAAATATTATCAACACAGAAACAGAACGAGGAAGAGATGGGTCACAATATGGAACACTAGGTCGTCTAAACGATCTCTTCTTCTTCGTAACCCTTCTTTACAGTTGGTTAACGAGAGAACTGCATCACAAGCCAACATCTGATGAGTGTACTACACAACAAGATTAGCGGGTTAGCGAGGCGTGTTGAGCCTAAAGCCAGAAGAACGAGCACAGAGACAGTCAGAGGTGACTAAAGGTTGTCCTCCTCACTTCACTGACCCACAGCCTCAAACAACAACTGGTCAGCAGCATCGCTTTCATTATGGGGAGGTTCGGTTTGAGGGATTTAAGAATTATGACCTTAAATCTCCTTTTAGTCTGGATTGGGGGAAGAAAAGGAGGCAAAAGATGCGTTTCAACCCAGTTGTGACCAGCCAACAATGGTGACGCGTGACTTAAAACGATGACAAAACTGACCTGATTAAAATATCCACGTGTAGCTGTGACATCACACGTGTAAACAAACCAACAAAGAAGAAATGGCTGCATGGAGAAGAAGAAGAAGAAGAAGAAGAAGAAGAAGAAGAAGAAGAAGAAGAAGAAGAAGAAGAAGAAAAGCGAGTCTCTTGAGATTAAACGAAACAAATACAAGATAAACGACAAAAAAGAAAAGTTCCGTCTCAAGTTTGACACAAACGATCATTGTGAACATTGTTCTCACTGCGTAATAAGTCGTTTCTTATAACAGTAAAAGCTGCAGCCTGAAAAATGTCAGAGCCCTTTCCATAATGAGAGTAACCTTAATGAGTTAATGACCCACCGAGGCGTTGACATTAGCAGGAACAATGAGCCACTGAGGGAACCATGAAGGAATATATGTCTCCTTATCTCACTTGACCTTTTGGTCCGCTGTTAACGACCTTATATTCGGGACTCTGTATCTAAAAACAGTCTCGGTGAGTTTGGATTTAAAGCTTTTGGCTGCAGGAACATAAAGCTTGAAGGACAAAAGAGCTGCTCAGAGATCTATGAGCACTCCACCTGCAGGAACTAACGAAGGTATTTGTGTTGTCAGCAGTGTTCAGCAGAGGAACCGGAACCCTTTAAATCATTCGTCTTCGGGTTTAACACTTTCTGGAAGTCTCCCAAAACAGACTGCTGTCTTCACAGGTTGTTGCTTTGATCGCACATGCACCTAAAATTCTGTCTAACTAACAGTAGAAGGTAAATGTGTGACAACAGGAACATGTTGTTCTGCAGATGTAACAAAACTTACAGACTCAAACAAAGATAACATCATCATAATATCTTTCTTTTTTTTGATAAAAATGATAATAAATGTAATTAAAATCTGCAACATAGAGTTCAGTTTAAAGGTGCAAACAGTGAGCAGCAGACTAACCGCTAACTGCTGCTAACTGTAGACGCTGTTAGCTAGTTAGCCCAGTTAGCCGTGCAGCTAGCAGTCAGGACTGGGAGGAGTGGCATTATTAAAAAGGACAGGCTTGGGTTAGCTGGTTAGCATGCTAACTTCAGTAGAAATCTCTGCAACATAGACGTCTTTGTTCATTTGGGTTTTTAAAGTTTTAAACTACATTTCTTACATATTGCACTTACATATAAGAAGTGCACCTGAACGCACCATGAAGTCCGTCTGAGTGTGTCGAACTGCACAACCTTTATATACAACACAGCAGAGACCGTCAGTGTCGGAGAGTCTCACTACAGAGATTTACTACATTTGGTTTCTGCCAGGTTCGGTTGTTTCTTCTGTGATTGTTGAAATCGAAGGCTAAAATCTGTACTGGGACGTCTTTAAAACTGTTACTGTGGCCTTACGTCAGTCACCTTGAGAAGCTGCCTTACAAACTGGTGACTGTGGAACTTAAAGCTGAGTCACGCTCATCCTCGATGGCTCACTTGTGCTGCTGCTTCAGTGACAGTCATGTAAAGTGGGAGTACAAAACACAAAGACAACATTAACAACGATATCCAACAATGAAGAAGGTGAACTAAAGACAAAGGACGCGAGACAAACATGAGTCATTATGAGAAACTTCAGGATGACGTGTGTCAAACAGAAACAAAGACTTAAACTAAGTGGGCAACAACACTAATTACTCTTTTAAATCAACACATCTCAGAAAATATCTACACAGAAATAATAACCTTGATCCTGTGACAACTGACGATAATATTCATTATTGCAGAACGTGTTGATTATAATCACTGGAGCAAATAAAAGCCTTCAAATCCACCAGACAGGTTTTCGTTCAGATACATTCAACGTCACAGTAACGTGAACAGAAAAGGACAATTAAATCCCAAATCACAATTATGTGGATGACAAATTGTCTTTGAAGTGTGACGGCTTCAGTGACTATTTGTAGCTGCTGGTGTGTGTGTGTGTGTGTGTGTGTGTGTGAATCATCGATGCCAGCAGCACACTCAGCAGCCCAGTTTGACCACTCCACTGAACTGTCCTTCACTCCTCTCCTCCTCCCACTTCCTCTCTTTCTTCCTCCCACTCTCGTTTTCACATCTCATCTCTCTCCCACTCTCTACTGTATCTCCCTCTCTCTCACTTCTATATACAGTCAGATGATTTCATCCTGCTCTGCCCACTCAGGATGGACATTCTCTAAAAATGTTGTAGGTAGATTTTGAAACCACGCAACCGTACCGAACCTTGTTCTCCCCCACTGAGCAGAAACATCCAAAAGACGTCAATTCGACTACGACGTTGAACGTTTTGTGACATCTTTTCAACGTTTGCTTTTGATGTCCAAGTGACGTCATTACAGGTTTTTACAATGTAACCTTAGACTTCTTTTCAACTTTAGTTAAATACGTCTTTATGACGGTCAAATTTTACTCCATGCAACAAAAACTACATGTTGGATTTGAACCCTGAGTCTGAATGAGGCCTGCACTTTACCAGCAGAGCTGCTAATCAGCTTTATTAAACACCATGTTTTGGTCAAAGCTCTTTTCTGCTGGAGTGTCTCCGGGCTCGTTAGGTAGAGCGGACAGGCCGGTCTGATCCACCTACAAGCCTGGAGACACTGCGGCTGCATCAGCCAGAGCGATCAGCGCGTCCACTGGGGAAACTACAACGCAACCCGCCGCTGGCCGAGTGTTTAAATAACCAACCGTGAGATAAACACAAGCACCAGAGTGAGAGTGTAAGTTCTGACGGAGAAGAAATGGTGAATACAGACGGAGAGGTCAGCTCGCCGGTACGCCAGTATTATTATTTATTTGTGTGTTTTTGATTGTTGTGCTATCTAATTATAACCTGTGTGCTTTGATAAAGTGGTTCACTTCAAAATAAAGAGGTTAGATTCAACCTGTTTTCATCTGGTCTTAGAAATAGAACAGGTCAGACTCATCACGCAGGCCGAGCTTAAATGGAAATGTGCTGATGAAATCAAGAGGAATTAAGCAGCAGATCTCAGCATTACATATTCTTTAGGCTGTTTTAATCATGAGGCACATATATTAAAATATAGATCTATGAATCTAACTTGTGGATGTAATAACAAGTCAACTCTTTCCTGACCGCTTTAGTTGACAATCTCTAAAAACTGTTAGCGCGCTAAAAAACCAGAGCAGAGAATCCAGAACTTTCTGTATCAGACTTACAGGAGCTGTGAGCTGCACACCTCTGATGTCACACTCTGACCCCTGTTTGACCCTCCAGGCCATCAGACACACACACACACACACACACACACACACACACACACACACACACACACACACACACACACACACACACACACTCCCTCCTGGGTGAATCACCTGTTACCTGACACCACGCTCACTGTTTTTATGTGTAATTTCATCCTCGGAGTTATAAATAACTCTCCTGAAGTTAAATTTAGTCAAACCGCTTCATTATGTTGTTGCTGGAGATGTTTTGATTCCGTCTCTGTGTTTTTCCCTTAAAAGTCACAATCATGATAATAATTACGGGTCACACACAGTCTGCTGCGGTCTCGACATGTCCGGGTCCGTTAACCGGTCATTAGCAGGAGAAGATAAACAGTCATCATCGTCTGTCTCACACTGTGTTTGTCTCCAGTCTAAAGATATAATGAGTCAATTATTGTGAGAAACCTCACAGAGCAGCAAACAGGAGCTACCTTAAATCTGTCACTGCTTCTGTCTGCCGCTACGCTACTAAAGCTTTATTAAAGCACAGCAACATGTTCAGTGTCTCGTTCTTCCTCCTGTTCTGTTATCTGTAACAGCAACAACCACAACATGAAAGCGACCTGTAGAGGTTCTGACCGCTGGCAGCTGTCTGAGCAAAGTTTATACTAGTGGATTCTTTTGTTTGGTTCAGTTTTGACATGCAAATGAGAACTTGTTTGTTTGAGTGTGACAGGAAGTAACATACCAACACAGGCAGTGAAGAAGAGGAGTGTTGAAGAGTGAACGTGGACGGAAACGACACAGGGTTTGAAAAATCTTACAGTGAAAATCAGGTTTGTAAAAGTTTTTTTATGAAGAACTGAAACACTTCTGCTGGACCGCCGAGGACAAAAGAGACTTTAAAGCAACATTATGAAGCAATTTGCTTTATTTTTTGTTGCAATTATTCAGTTTCTGTTTGATGGAAAGTTAAAGGTTCACAAACAGTTGTTCAAAATTAAACCTCACTCATCCTCTCCTCCTGATGATATAAAGTCCTCCTCTCCTCCTCCTGATGATGTAAAGTCCTCCTCTCCTCCTCCTGATGATATAAAGTCCTCCTCTCCTCCTCCTGATGATATAAAGTCCTCCTCTCCTCCTCCTGATGATATAAAGTCCTCCTCTCCTCCTCCTGATGATATAAAGTCCTCCTCTCCTCCTCCTGATGATATAAAGTCCTCCTCTCCTCCTCCTGATGATATAAAGTCCTCCTCTCCTCCTCCTGATGATATAAAGTCCTCCTCTCCTCCTCCTGATGATATGAAGTCCTCCTCTCCTCCTCCTGATGATATGAAGTCCTCCTCTCCTCCTCCTCTCCTCCTCCTGATGATATAAAGTCCTCCTCTCCTCCTCCTGATGATATAAAGTCCTCCTCTCCTCCTCCTGATGATATAAAGTCCTCCTCTCCTCCTCTCCTCCTCCTCTCCTCCTCCTGATGATATAAAGTCCTCCTCTCCTCCTCCTGAGGATATAAAGTCCTCCTCTCCTCCTCCTGATGATATGAAGTCCTCCTCTCCTCCTCCTCTCCTCCTCCTGATGATATAAAGTCCTCCTCTCCTCCTCCTGATGATATAAAGTCCTCCTCTCCTCCTCCTGATGATATAAAGTCCTCCTCTCCTCCTCCTGATGATATAAAGTCCTCCTCTCCTCCTCCTGATGATATAAAGTCCTCCTCTCCTCCTCCCGATGATATAAAGTCCTCCTCTCCTCCTCCTGATGATATGAAGTCCTCCTCTCCTCCTCCTCTCCTCCTCCTGATGATATAAAGTCCTCCTCTCCTCCTCCTGATGATATAAAGTCCTCCTCTCCTCCTCCTGATGATATAAAGTCCTCCTCTCCTCCTGAACAACTGAAGCAGCTGAGACTTGATTTAAAATATAAACAATCTCAGCAGCTACAGTTAAGAGTTCAGCGTGAAAGATTTTAGATTACGAGCTGTATGGAGCAAACCTCTGGTTGGAGTTTCTCTTGTGGTTGTTTTTTAAGTCTCCAGCTACTTCGCTTGTTTTGTTGTGAAGCTCCAGAAAAGTTTTGTGGATTATGAAACTTGAATTTACATTTTGGGGCGACCTGTTTATCCGCAGCACCCTCCACCTCAAACTGAACCAACAGGTCTTTCATTAAATCTTGAAAAACAATTCACTGATTTTAAAAAGATGAATGTGACTCCTCTAACCTCTGTCTACTTCTTGCTTTCTCTGTTTTTGTTTCTTGTTCTGGGCATCTCACTCTTATTCTCCGTCCCAGAGACACGGAGACAGAAAGACTTCCTGTCAAGACTTAGTTAGCCCGTCAGAGAGCGCGACAGGAAAACACAGCCAGAGGCCGCTTCGACTGTGTGTGAAAACTCTGGCATTTTTTTCCAGCCGACAGCCCCTTTGTTTCACTTCTGTTACTCATAGTTTTAGTCTTACATAAACACACACACACACACACACACACATGCACGCACGCACACACACGAACGAATTCCGTCCTTAAGTTTCACTTCACCTGTTCCCGTCGCTACTGGCAACCATGGATGCTTTGTTCGTTTGGTGCAACCCAATCCTTTGAGACAAAGAGCTGCTCTGTGGGATATTTTACTAACACACACACACACACACACACACACACACACACACACACACACACACACACACACACATACACAAACAGCTAGCCAAGGTAACTCCGTGCTGGCTGGACAAGCAGCTCGGGACAATAACTCAGTCTGTGTGGAGTCTTTAACAGCCAGCTGACGTCCAGCCGCCTGCAGCAGACGAACCGGCCCGGCTGCTCGCTTCTTTACGTAATCCGGGTTTTTATCGGCCAGCGACAAAATCAAAGACTGAAGGACAAATTCCTGCTCAAACCACTGAAACTACAGTCTTCACCGACGCACTTACATGAAGATGGAGGCTGAGAAAGAGTCTGAATAAAAACGAAACAGCATACGGTGCGTTTCAACTTCCAGGAAAGACTCAGAGAGTGTGGAGGGAAAACATGACATGAGTAAAACTTTAAAGCAGCGGTTGTTGTTCAAAAAAGAAGGCGACAACTACGGTGATCCCATGCAGCTTCATGCCATCAGATTGCGTCTTTTGTTATCAGCATTTTGATTGAAGAGAACCCTGGTGGCAGAAATAACTTACTGTACATGTATGTACATAAACACATAAACTGAAACAATGCACGAATAGCTTTGTTCCCTATGAAATGCCGTTCCACAGCACTGAGATCAGAGTTTACAGCTCCAGCTCGGACTCTTACGGTTGTTTTTGCTCTGAACAGAAGCCAGGCTGCTAGCTGTAGCCATGTAGCTGACAATATACTGTAATGTCATGCAATAGTGGCCCTGACGGTAATGAGGAGGAAGGATTTGAAAAGTTGTCTGTTTCTGCTTCAATTAGGCTCCAAAGAAAAAAAACAAAAACCTGAATTAATATTTTCTAAAGAAGCTCCCAGTTCTTTCTGAGCTTCATCACCCAGAGACGAGTCAGACACGGAGCTCATGGAGAGAAAACCAACAGGTCGAGATTACAGGTGACCTCTGGGAAACGTAGCCGCAAAGACAGAAGCTAAGGTAAAAACATAAATCTCCTGAATGATCCCACAACCTCAAAATTTAATCCGGAGCTGAAGTCACTGTTGAGCTTCTGATCTCCATGCTGATGAAATCACTGAGATCATGATTCTGTAGAAGAACTAAACTTCTTAGTTAACTCTTTGACTGGATCTGAACTGAACCTAAATGAGCTGCGACCTGGATAATGAACGAGGAGGTGGAAAACACCGAATAAGTTATACTACACACAACCCTCACACACACACAAACACACACACACACACTGATACTCAATGACACACAAGTCCGAGAATAAAAACTGATTACACACATCGCTCAACAAACACTAAGATGTTTCATACCTCACTCATCTGTGACATGGAACAAATATAACCTGCCGAAAGAGGACAGGAACAAGCCCCCCCCCCCCACACACACACACACACACACACACACACACACACACACACACACACACAGTGTCCTTTAAACTGATTCCAATAATACCCTCAGACACATCCTGCCTTTCTCTTACTGCTTGGTTGAGAGACCAGATTTTACAATACACCAGCGTGTGTGTGTGTGTGTGTGTGTGTGTGTGTGTGTGTGTGTGCGTGCGTTTGTTTGTGAGTGGGCGTGTTGTGGATACGGATTTAGATGTACCATTGTCTATAATGTTGCCGTGACATTTGCCAAACGACGACAGTCTCCTCGCTCTCAGCAGCAGTGACGCACACGAGTCTAACATTCAGACGCAGAGTCAGTGTGTGTGTGTTTGTGTGTGTGTGTGTGTGTGAGTGTGGGCCAAAGAAAAGCAGCATCATCTGTGTAGGCTTCAATTCAAAGAGTGCATCATCAAAATTCTGATCCAGTTTACGGCAGAATGATGTCATGAGATGGGTTGAAGGCTGACAGTCATCGTCCACTGAGCTCAGAACCATCGTGACAAAATGAAAGTGTGTAAACTCCTTCATGCTCCACAGTCTGCCTGACAAGTGCAACAACTGGATCCAAGATGTCCAAGACAGGTCTGTGTAAAGACGTGATGGAGACAGGTCTGTGTAAAGACCTGATGGAGACAGGTCTGTGTAAAGATGATGGAGACAGGTCTGTGTAAAGAGTGATGGAGACAGGTCTGTGTAAAGATGATGGAGACAGGTCTGTGTAAAGATGATGGAGACAGGTCTGTGTAAAGACGTGATGGAGACAGGTCTGTGTAAAGATGATGGAGACAGGTCTGTGTAAAGATGATGGAGACAGGTCTGTGTAAAGATGATGGAGACAGGTCTGTGTAAAGATGATGGAGACAGGTCTGTGTAAAGATGATGGAGACAGGTCTGTGTAAAGATGATGGAGACAGGTCTGTGTAAAGATGATGGAGACAGGTCTGTGTAAAGATGATGGAGACAGGTCTGTGTAAAGATGATGGAGACAGGTCTGTGTAAAGATGATGGAGACAGGTCTGTGTAAAGATGATGGAGACAGGTCTGTGTAAAGATGATGGAGACAGGTCTGTGTAAAGATGATGGAGACAGGTCTGTGTAAAGATGATGGAGACAGGTCTGTGTAAAGATGATGGAGACAGGTCTGTGTAAAGATGATGGAGACAGGTCTGTGTAAAGATGACGGAGACAGGTCTGTGTAAAGATGATGGAGACAGGTCTGTGTAAAGATGATGGAGACAGGTCTGTGTAAAGATGATGGAGACAGGTCTGTGTAAAGATGATGGAGACAGGTCTGTGTAAAGATGATGGAGACAGGTCTGTGTAAAGATGATGGAGACAGGTCTGTGTAAAGATGATGGAGACAGGTCTGTGTAAAGATGATGGAGACAGGTCTGTGTAAAGATGATGGAGACAGGTCTGTGTAAAGATGATGGAGACAGGTCTGTGTAAAGATGATGGAGACAGGTCTGTGTAAAGATGATGGAGACAGGTCTGTGTAAAGACGTGATGGAGACAGGTCTGTGTAAAGACGTGATGGAGACAGGTCTGTGTAAAGATGACGGAGACAGGTCTGTGTAAAGATGATGGAGACAGGTCTGTGTAAAGATGATGGAGACAGGTCTGTGTAAAGATGATGGAGACAGGTCTGTGTAAAGATGATGGAGACAGGTCTGTGTCAAGATGATGGAGACAGGTCTGTGTAAAGATGATGGAGACAGGTCTGTGTAAAGATGATGGAGACAGGTCTGTGTAAAGATGATGGAGACAGGTCTGTGTAAAGATGATGGAGACAAGTCTGTGTAGAGATGTGGGTGCAACAGTCTTTGATTTCATGTTGTTTCTAGTGCGAGTCCCATTTATCCACCATATGTAACTGGACATTCGGCAGGAGCAGCAGTATTGCAATTAGAACGATTTTGCAGAAATGCTGGGAAGATTCTTCGTGCTTTGGAAGCAGCAGGTAGAGCAGGAGGCACGGCTGTTATCATCGCTGTCACTGTAGCTAACACCAGGCTGGCTGCATGATGGGGGACGAGCCAGAGACACCACAGTGGCCCTCACTGTCAACAACAACAACAACAACAACAACAACAACACCAGCAGCAGCAGCACATGGACACGAGGCCTCGTCCTCGTGTTCAGGGGCAGGAACGCAGGAGATGTTCCTCTACAGAGTGACATGAAGCAACATGGCTGCTCTTTTGGTGAATCACCGTGAGCGAGACAGATGAAGAGGAGGACGAGAGGGCAGAGATGACAGCTGAATGTGTGTATGAGTGTGTTTTTCTGTGCAGGCATGTGTGTGTGTGTGTGTGTGTGTCTTGCTGGTCAGTCTGGCTGCTCTCCATCTTCCTGCTTAGGTGTTGATGAAGCTCTCAGTGTGAGCTCAGGACACACTCGGCTCCTGCAAACCCTCCGGACAGTTCAGCAGCACAACAGACGAATGTTAAATCAAGGAAACAATGTATTTTAATGTTTGCTGAAACACGTGAAAATATGCACAAGCGGTTTATTTAAATGTATATTTTTGTCATTATTTCACTCTTGAAGGATAAATAATAGTGGCATCCCATAATTCCTGAGGCCCTGTTCATACGGAAGAAGAAGAAGAAGAAGAAGAAGAAGAAGAAGAATCACAAGTAACGAATGTTAACATCGTCTCCAAATTTCTTTGAGCTCTCTGACGATGTTATCTTTAGGTCTGAAGACACTGAAGTGTTAGGACTCAAAATATTCAAATATTCGGTGAGATTGGGAGCAGAGAAGATGTTTGTCAGACATTTATATTCTAACTCTCTGACCTGTTCAACCCTGCAGACTTTTCTCACTCGGTAACATTATTCAAAACCTCCAGAACTTTATTTCAAATTCTAATCAGGAGCCTCAGGTTATGAACAATGTGGAACAATGTGGAAGTTGCACGAAACAACTTTCAAACTGTCCAAAACCCCAAAAACTGACAACGGCAAACCCTCACATTTAATGAGTGAACCGATTCATCGATAATCAATCTTTCAGCACTTCAATAATTTCAGCGAGGACATAAAATATCAGAGGGACACACACACACACAGCTGAGGAACACACTGATCCGTGCAGTCCACCGCGCTGCTCTGCAACCAGTGGCCTAGTTTGACATTAGACACACTGCTGCATCTATACACCCTCAGGCTCGCACTAACACAGTGACGAGTGTGTGTGTCGCAGCCTGGCAGTGTTAATGTTCGCCTGCCACACCACCACAGCCACCAGGATCGATCAGAATCACCTCCATCACACCAAACTCTGCTGGTGCTGCTGGTTCTGATTCCACACGCGTGTCCTCAACATTAGTTCTGTCTGTGGAGCGCTCAGCTGCTCCACTATTTCGCTCTGGAAGTTAAAACTTCAGTACATGAAGAGCTGAAACCACCTGCTAAAACCCCGAGTGTTTCATCTTTAAATGATTAACGAACTGGGTCATATAAACGTGACGCTCTTTTCAGCTGTGCTCCTCAAACGTGATGAAACGCTTTGAAGAAATCGAAAAAAATTCACATAAAGTCGCTCTTCGTGCAAAATATTGTGCAATGTTGCTGTTTCTCTGTTCGGCGTCAGGTGCAATTAAAGTTCCATCTCATCTCGTCTTATCTCGTGTGTGACTTTAAAGTGTCAGTTCACCAAAATATGTAAATTCACTCATTATCTCCTCAACACATGCTGATGGAAAGTAGAGCTGAACCATCTGTGGAAACAATCTAGCTGCAACATTTCTGACCGATACTGCGATACTGTGTGATGGAGTGCTACCACATTAATATACCATCTAAATATTAACTGATCTATATTCTAATGAAGAGGCGAGAACACACAACTATCACACAAGTTGGGACTTAAGTTATATATAGAAATGTGTCAGGCTGAGGAGCAGCAAGTAAATACTGCAAATTCTGCAATCAAGTTAAATAAACTGCTAATAATTAGCAGTAAAATGAAGTTCAGCCTGTAATCACCTTGTTTTCTAATCACAATTTAGTTTTAAAATCGATTAATGGCTGGGATTACTCTGGACGAGCTTCTTTGTTGTGGTCTGACTCTCCATCAGCACCAGGCGAGGAGATAATGACTGGATTTAATTATTGTGTGAACTGTTCCTTTAAAGCCTGAAGTCCTGCACAGACTCATGTTTAATTACTTCACCTTCATCGGTACATTTAATGCTCATACCCTCCTCTCGTTCCTTTCTGTTGGTGGCAGCTTGTGATAAAAGGCCATGACTAACGAGGGGAGTTAATTCAGGCCGCGCTTATTTAAGAAAGAGATATTATCAGCCAGAGGATTTAATAGCTGGCTGCCGGCCTGATCAGCGTCTGCGATTGGAAGATTCAGAGGAGAACAGCTTCGACTTAGAGACAGAGAAGAACGAGAAAGAGATGAAAGTCTGACACAAATATGATTATAAATGCTGTCAGGAAGTGACCTCTGTGTTCACCAAAGCAACGACTCGGCAATTACCGCTGCTGAGGACACCTCAGTGGACAGGACAGAGTCCACGTCAGCTGACTGCAGAGTTTCATTAAAGAGTCTGACATCTTTATCAAGGAGCTGACGGCAGACTGGGGCGTCCTTTACACTTCATCTTCATCAGAGAGGAGAGGAGGAGGGGAGGAGAGGAGGAGGGGAGAGGAGAGGAGAGGAGGAGGGGAGAGGAGAGGAGGAGAGGAGGGGAGGAGAGAGGAGAGGAGAGGAGAGGAGAGGAGAGGAGGAGGGGAGAGGAGAGGAGGAGAGGAGAGGAGGAGAGAGGAGAGGAGGAGGGGAGAGGAGAGGAGGGGAGGAGAGGAGAGGAGAGGAGAGGAGAGGGGAGGAGAGGAGAGGAGGAGAGGAGAGGAGAGGAGAGGAGAGGAGAGAGGAGAGGAGAGGAGAGGAGAGGAGAGGAGAGGAGAGGAGAGGAGAGAGGAGAGAGGAGAGGAGAGGAGGAGAGGAGAGGAGAGGAGAGAGGAGAGAGGAGAGGAGAGGAGGAGAGGAGAGGAAAAGTCAAGGAAAAACAAGGAGAGCAAGTACTAGAAATGGAAAAGGAAAGGTCTGGAGAGGACAAGTGAGAAGAGGAAAGGAGGAAAAGGGAGAAATAGATGAGATAACAGAAGGAGGAGACAAAGGCGAAGAGAGGAGGAGAAAAATGGAAAGGAAAGGGGAGTAATGAGACAAGAGGAAAGGAGGAAAAAGGAAAGGAAAGGAAAGGAAAGGAAATGAGAGGATGGGGGTATGAGACAAGAGGAAAGGAGGAAAATGAAAAGGAAAAGGAAGGAAGAGGGAGATGAAGGACAATATGAGATGAGAGGAGAACAAGAAAAAGGAAAGAATAAATAAGTGAAAGAGAGGATAAGGAAGGAAAGGAGGTGAGAAGAAAGTAGGACAAGAGATAGGAAAAGGAAGGACATTAGAGGAGAAGATGAAAGGGTGGAATGAAGGACAGTATGAGATGTAAAGGGAAGAAGGAAAGGAAAGGAAAGGAAAGGAAAGGAGCGATGGGGAAAAGCCAAGGAAAAACAAGGAGAGCAAGGAATATAAATGAAGGAAAGGTCAGGAGAGGACAAGTGAGGAGAGGAGAGGAAAGGAAAGGAGGAAAAAGGAAAGGACAAGGAGCTTAGAGGAGAGAGAAGGATGAGACAGAACAGGAGAAGAAAGGAGAGGAAAGGAAATTAACGCATAATAAAGGAGACAAGGAGAGAAGAGGGAATGGGAGAAAAGAAAATGGAGGTACGATGAAGAAAAGCAACGACACAGAAACAGAGTTGTACAAACAGGAAGAAAGGTAGAAATGAACAAACAGAGGAAGAAGAAGGAGAAGTTGAACTGGGCCTCCGTCTCCAGAACATGACGGAGCATCAGAGGAGAAAACAGAACCATGGGGCTGAAGTGGAGTGAACACAGAGAGCTGATCTCTCCTCACTGTCCTCCGTCTTTCTCTTCACTCATTCATGCGTAACACTCTCAGCCAGCCTTCAATAGAGCCGTTTCTCATCCTCTCCTCCTCTCCTCCTCCTCTCCTCCTCCCTCTCTCCCTCTCTCATGGCGATGACTGAGCCTCACAGTCCCTCTGTGCCTCTCCAATCCTCCACGTCTATTTATTTACTTTTTAAAACTGTGTCGAGCTCGGTCTTTGTTCGGTATCTGTCGCTCCCCTCCTCGTCCCCGTTCGCCAGATTCTCGGCTCCAGCCATGAAAGATTAGAAGGAGGGTTACATAAGTTTCCCGTCGTCGTATTTCCCAGCAGCACTCAGCATCTTTGTTTCTCACAGTCGGATTTGTTCTCAGTCTCCCCTCTCGCCTTTCAGTTGCTCTTTTCTCCGTCTCTCTCTCTCTTTTCTCTGTATTTGTTTCGTGGTGTTGCAGCAGGTTGAACTTCTCCGCTCAGGCGTAATTCACTGATGTTTTCGTTGAGAGGAAAATGCCCTCGGTCGCTGTTTTTAACCGCTTGTAATCAGCGAGACTTGTATGTGACTTCTGTCAGCGCAGAAACAAAACCAGGCTGCATCACAACAGGAGGTGAAGAAGCACAAGTTGAGTCTCAGAGCGTTTCTTGGCAACACGTCCAGGAGAAACCGGATTCAGCAGCAGCTGATCTTCATTGGTCACTGAGATTTCTATAAAACATGTCTCATCATATCATAATCGATGTTGATGACCTGTCTGTCATGTCGGGTGGTGGATGTGACAGTGGCGAGCCAGAGACCACTGTTCAAGACTGTGTTCAGACATTTGCAAGTATGAAACCGGAGCACATTATTCAGCCATGTTTTTGGCAGCAGAACCAGGATTTTAGAAGACAAGACATGATGCTTTCTGAAATCTAACCGGGTCGTTCTGTGCCTGATAAGTCCAGCGCTTGCCACTGATTCCTTTGGTATCAACCAGCTGACTTTGGTAGCTGATGACGCTCTGAAGGATTGTGATGTGAAGTGATTTCTCGTGCTGTTTGCCGGCAAAGTTAAGGAGTAATCCGTCCATCCGTCCGTTGTTCTGCTCATCCAGGGTCGGCAGGACCAGAAGGGTATTCCAGATGTCCCTCTACCCAGGAACACTTTCGAGCTCTTCTCGAAGGGGATCCGAGGTGTTCACAGGCCAAAAGAGAAGCGTAATCTCACAAGCAAGTTCTGGGTCTGCCCCCTTCCGGTTGGATGTGTCCTGTAGTCCTCCTGATCAGAAGCCCGGACCACCTCAGCCGGCTCCTTCCAACACCGAGGAGCAGCAGCTCTAAGCTCCTCACCTAATCTTCCAGGCTGAGCCCATCCACCCTACGGAGGAAACTCATCTCCATCGCTTGAATTCGCAATCTTATTATCTAATTTAGAACGCAGATCGACTAGTAAATCAAGAGTCTCACTCCTGGCACAGCTTCCTGTTGACCTCAGGAGTCCAGCACAATCCTCATATTTCTGTAGTCCATCTAATGTTCTGTTTTCCCGTCACTCATATACAAGACCCCGACATAACTCAAACTAAAAATGTCCATTTTCAGTGGGAATGTAAGAAATAACTACCTCCATTATCAATTGATTAATCAGCTAATAGTTTCAGCTCTGGTGTCACATGATCTGTGAATCCTCTGTGATGGTGTCGTCCAGAAATTCACTTTCTCTCCTTAATTCTTTACATCCAGATGCTTTTACCTTCAATCAAAGGAACCAGATTTTCTATAACACAACTGTTCACCTTTAGTTCCGATCATCCAACAAGCAGATTTTTCATGTACATCCAAGTCCCAGTCCTGATCACGGCATGTGCCACCAAACATCGACTGGACTTTGTGGACTTTAAAGCGTCGTGTAGCTGCCACACAATGCTAACACAGCGTGGCTCTCTCACAGATCTAGAAGGAGATATTTCCTCTATGACACTGAGGAGACTCTCATCTTCCACCTGCTCCCTCAGCGCCAAGATGCATTAAATGTAAATGATCTCATGTCGTGCAGCTGCTGCAGGATGTTTCCCATCCTGTTCTTCTGCAGTGTCTCCAGACAATAAAGACAGAAGTGGATAGAAATGTTTCTCTCTGTTGCTGCTGAGGCGCTCGGTAAGACAGCAGTAATCTGGGTTATGTGGGCAGCTGCGTTACATAATCACACAGTCTTTATCACAACGATCTGAGCTGATATTAACATTCACACCACATTTAAAATCACGCTAACATGTCGACTTACACTCCGAGCGAGAGAACGGGCAGGAGAAGTGACCTCTTTAAGACTTCAGCCAGCCAGTCGCACGGTTTCATACGAGCAGCTGGTGAGCAGCGTTACATAAGCAGCTTTGATTATTACTAATTAGCATAAAGGGTAACTTAATTAAACAGAAATATCTCACACAGGATGTCGCCTGCTACGAGCGTCGGCATCAGGCTGGTTCTGTTCTGAGCCGGAGCTGCTCGTGTTTTAAAGCTCAAACTATAAGCGAGCATCACCGGATGATTTTGCATTTGCTTCTCATGAAAAAGTAATATATTACTGACAAGAAGAGTCTCTTAGAGGATTTCCAAGATTATATATTTCATGTTTTTGACTTCCACCACTGTGTCTGTTGGTTTATCAGCAGAACTACTGAACAGATGTCCATGAGTCGTGGATGGAGGACGGGTCTGGACCCAGAGTCGTCCTCCTCTCTGACCGTTAACATCTTTAGGTTGAGGACAAAAAAAAGACATTTTAGGATGATTTCTTGGGAAGAGCTAGACGATATATCAGCTCTACAACCACCACTGCTGATGACAATCTAACTGACGCGGTTCAGGTATAAAAACTCACAGACGAGTTAATGTTTTAAAGTTTTCTTCTCTGATTCTCTCCTGGATGATATAGTTACAGGCCACCAAATGAAACGCAACGCTACCTCGAGGAAACTTCTGATCTCTGTGGTTTGAACAGTTCAATCTACCAGATATTTAGCATTTCTCAGATTGTCAATAAAATAAACTCAAATATCAGTTTTCCGGCTCAGTATCGACCCTGAATGAGCCTCATGAGTCGACCTTTAATCTCGGGGTTTGGGAAACACCGCTCGCCATTTTCATCATCATTTTTATGGACCAAAAACAATCGACTGAAATATAATTAACAGATGAATTAAGCTACAGCTCTGTGGTACAACTCTAACACAACAGATGCATAAAGTAGATGTTCGCTCCACAGTGAAGAATGCTTCAGCAGTTCATAAAACAGCTCAGAGGTCAGAAGGTCCTCTGGTTCACTGAGGGCAGTCATACACTACAGATTAAATCTAATCCTGTGACCTGTCATAGAAACACATACGTGGGTCTATATGTGTGTTTCTTTGTTGTTTCTGTGTCTTCAACTAAAGGACGTTGTGCCTGATTTCTATCCTTACCTCAGTGCAACCTGTTGTTTGCGACGACTGTCTTCCTGGTTGTAATAGTCCTTTAATAAAGTCAGTTTGAGTGCGTTGAGCCTCGTGTGCTGCTGTAATCCTTCTCCCCCACTCGTCCCCCTTTTTTTGGTCAGCCTCCCCTTCCTGAGCTGCAGATAGGATCTTAAGAATCACGGGACCACGGTCACAAAACCACAGTGCAGCCTGGGTTTCTTTTAAAGACAGCATCGACAGCGTCTCTGAGGCCTTGTTGGTTTATTTCTTTGGTTATGAGCAAGAAGGCGAGAGCAGAAGAGGAAAACAAACTTGGGAGAAGCCTCGATGGAGCGGGAGGAGAGCTCAGAGGTTACTGGGATTAAAAAATGGATTTATCCTCACTCCTGTTTATCAACCTGACTGCAGCACAGGTGACTTTACTTCATGAACGTAACGTTACAGAGACGAGAAGAAGATGAGAGAACCAGAGTCTCTGCTGAGTGCTGAGTTCAGTCAGAGCGTCACCTGAATTCAAACACACAGAGACAGACTAGTTTACTGCTAATTTAGAGTTAAGTCATCCGTCTGTTTGGGGCGAATCACGACTAATGCAAATAAACACAAACGATCCCCCAACATTAAATTAAACAGGGCGACCGATATGCAGTTTTTGGGGCTGATTCTGACATCGATACACATACTTTTGATTCATTATTGTCACAGAACCACGAGGCTGCGATGAGAATATCTCTGTGGTTCGCAACAGTTTTCAAAACAAACAGAAACAGCTGAACAGCAGCAACTACAATTACCAGGAAGTGCAAAAGTTTGTGTATCCAGTCTGACGCTTTACAATCCAAGAACCTCGACAATGAACCCGAAGCAGCCACAGAAGAAATGAAAGCCGCTCAGGGTCGAACTGAGAGCTGTTTCTGTTGTCATGACAGTGTCGACCGCAGCCGCAGCTCAACAATGGACGCGGATCAGACGCAGGACACAATAAGCCAAGAAAAACAACAGCTCACACCAGTTCTGTCGCACTGAAAACAAGGAGCCTCACAGAGACGCTCTTTAATTACAGGACGCTGAGCGCTACATGTAGCACCGAGGTACAAAAGCAAGAGTCTCAGCGATGAGTAAGAAGTCCCTGCAGGAAGTCTGCAGCTGTGTTCTGCACAGTAAACAAGGCTGTCGCACCGACTTTACATACAGACAAACAGACCAGAGTCAGCAGAGACAACACAGGAAAGTCCTCTGCTGGAAAACCACCTTTAATAGACAATAAAGTGTGTTTTTATGCAACTTTAATCTTGTTTTCTGTTCAAAAAAATGGTCAAGATCCTCGTTGTGCACTGAAGTCTGTATCTTGAAAAACATTTTTTTAATTTTTGAGGATTTCTGAGGCTCTGAATTTTCATTTCTTCTTTAACTTTTATCCATCCAGGGAGGGTTCACTGATGTTCTCTTCTTCAGTCACACTCACAGTTCCACTGGAGCAGCTGAGGTTTAAGGGCTTGCTCAAAGGCACCTCAGCGGTGTTAATGAAGGAGAAACAAGTGTTACCTTTCACTTCCCCTGACCAGATTTTTCCCGCCGGTCTCAGGGAGTTGAACCGGCAGCCCTCCGGTCACAGGCTCACTTCTCTAACTGTGATTGATTCAGGGATGAATATTACAAACAGAGGAACTCCTCATGCAGAATGAGAGGGGCAAAGTTCAGAAACCAGACATCAGACTTTCAGTTGTGTTTTCACAGAATAAATAACCCTGCAGGTCTTTATTGAGCTGCTGTGACATTCTTCACCTGAGAGCGAACACACTCCGGCTCAGTGTGTGAGAATGAAAACACACTCTGAAGCCATTAGCTGCTCTGTGAGGGACGGCGAGGAGGGCCGACCTGAATTAACCCACAGAGAAACATCAACATGTGATCTGCTTCTTATTGTTCATATCTATATAATAAAGGAAATAAGATGCATGATGTCCACACAGGATTTAACACTCTAACAGACGAGACTGTTCAGCCGTCAGGAGTTAAATGCTGTTTGTTTGCAGCTCCGACAGGAAACAAAGACGGTGTGTTCAACGAGCTGCGAGGAACGTTTTTTTAACCTCACAGAGTCAAAGGTCACTTTACCCCCTCTGCCATTAACTCCACTGTGTGAGTGTGTCTGCATGCATGTGTGTGTGAGAGTGTGTGTGTGTGTGTTTGTAGAGCCAGTTAGTCAGTGCTGGTCCGTCTGACAGGAGGTGACACAACACTGTTTCTGTTCTCCTGACTGCTGGCTGTGAATCAAAAGATCTTTATCTGCAACACAACTACAAGAAATAACAAACCAACCGTTTATTTCACAACAAGTATTCCAACAGTTCACCCAAACATGTATATTCAGTCCTCCTCTCCTCCTCCTGGTCATATAAAGTCAGGTGAAGTGTCATAGTCCACAGAACAGTTCTGGAGCTTCACAGTAAAACAGAGTTGCAGAATTCTGCCAAACAACTGAAGCAGCTGAGACTTAATTTAAAACAGAGAAACAACCACAGAAACATCAGATGTCAGGAGAGGAAACTCCTCCGTTATGAGATGCTTCGCGATGCGGACGTGGAAGATTCTGCAGCGATGCAGAGACGGAGGATAACTGAGAGCTGATGCTGATTGTTGATTGTCAATAAACACTTTATCTGCCATGTGAAAACAACATATGATAGATTATAACAAACATGTAAAGTACTGCACTGTAGACTGATTACTGGAAGGACTTAGGAGATTTATATGATAACAAAGTTTCCATGTGCAGTGATACACATCAGTGAGGAGGATGTTCACCGAGACGCGTCGTTTTGCATACGAATCGCTGACAGCTGAGTCTTACTGGCATCGTGAGGCCAGTGAAGATTCACACCTCAAGCTAAGCTGCTAAACTCAAAGCGTTGGCACCCGATCTGACGCTGGTAACGCATCAACATCTCCATCTTCACTGTGCGCTCGCAGTTCGGTTCCGTTTAGAAAAACTTTGTTTAGCAGAACGCTGCAACTCTGTTTTACTGCGAAGCTCCAGAAATGTTCTGAGGACGACGAGACTTCACCTGACTTTACATCCACATGGAGGGAGGAGAGGAGGAGTTTATATTTTTGGGTGAACCGAAAATAAGGGATGAAGTCGTCACAATTATAGGTTTCAGCTCCCAGATCATTAACATTACAAACAACCATCAGCAACAAGGTCAAAGGTCACAGCCGCAGCCTTTCCTTTCTGCAGCAGCAAGCTTTCAGCACACGCTGTGATTTACTCCCAACATCCATCCAACATCCAGCGTTCACCTCCTCTCACATTCGTACTGTAGCTGGTGTCTATGAAGGAGGACTTCAGTTTCTCTCGGGGCTATAAATGGTTGTGTTGTGTATCATGGCGCGCAGATAATAACAAGCAGAGCATGTCAGCAGCACAGGGTCGGGGCTGTGAACAGGAGCAGCAGCGGGGAGTGAAGCTGGGCCGGGCTCGAAACCAAAACCACCGAGAACAACCACGGACTGTAACCATCGCTGCTATAAAAACCTGAAAGGGTCGCCTCAGATACCAACAGATGCACATAATAACACAGCAGCTACAGCCAGAGGACGGTGTTTACACCCGGAGAGAGTTCGTACACAGAAAATAACACTCGAACTCGCAGTCTGAGGAGCGTAAGAGAACAATACGCTAATTATAAAGAGCATTATAATGAGAGTTATACACAGTGAGTGACATGAGAACACAGAGAGCAGGACTCACGCGTTGCAGTAGGGCTTCTTGTCGTAGCCCTTGTAGTTCTTCATGTTCAGGGTCATCTTACAGACCTCGCAGTGGAAACATCCTTTATGCCAGTTCTGGAGAAAACACACAGAACTTTGACATTAGAGTTGCAACAGAAGGAGATTTTCACGGCAAAGTACAAATTCTGTGCTTGAGTATCTCTGAACACAAACATCTGAACTTTCTCCTCCTCACATTTTCAAAACAGGCTCCTTATTTTAGTTTGAATGCATTATGAGTTTTCTACAAAAAGCATATCAAATCATAGATAGAAGATGGCGTTGGCGTTCCAACTAAGCGAGAGGGAGCCGCCAAGCCAGTGACACATTTCACCCATTTCAAGACGATGTTTCAACACTAGTCAGTGTGAAACAACTGGTTATTTTTATAAGCAGACACTCGGGCGATTCCAGCTGTATTGGAGACAAAAACAGGCATTTTAAGCCAAAACAAGATCTTTTCTGAACCCGAAACAGGTTTCAACATATCTGTGGTTTGCAGAAACGTACAACGTTTATTCTGGCGATTGGATTGTGGAGGTGAGAAGTAACGAAGAACAAACAAACTTCATGACTTGAGTACATGTTTCAGGTATCTAGACTTTGAGTATCTCTGTGACTTTCCCTCCCGACATCTGAACACAAATATCTGAACTTTATCCTCCTCACATCTTCAAAACAGCCTTGTTACTTTAGTTTGATGCATTCGAGGAGAATGATTGATTATTGTTATTTGGCATTATCGCACGCCGCCTTCCCAACATCATCAGACTGATGTGGACATATCAGAGCACATCACGCACGGCAGAAGCAGCGAGACGAGACAAAGACATAAGAAGATGTAAACAGACAGAGAGGGAGAACTGAATCTCACATATGATGTTTGAAAGTTTAAAAGATAACTTTCCAAATCCAAAGTCTCTGTTTGTCATCAAACCAATGAAAAATCAGAAAATACGTCATAATAAAGATGACACTAAGTTGTCTTCTAACTAAAACACTGTAGAGCTGTTTTTGTTTATCAGCAGCTCACAGAACTGGACCAGAACCAGCTCTCCTCTCACAGAACTGCAGTCGTCAGTATGAGCAGATTTATTGTGATTTTCATCCTGTTTACGACCTTTTCTGTTGATGATGTAGTTCACTGAGCGCTTTAACACAAAACTACATGAGGTTTGACTTTAATTACAACAAACTGACACTTTATTGACGTCACAAACAACATGTGTGGTTCTTTTGTCTCTCTTTGTTCACTCATAGATATGTTTCTGCAGTAAGAACCTGAGGTCCAGCAGAGAGGGCGTGACTTCACCTCTCTGTGAGGGGAAAAGGTGTGTCAGTGTCTCGTATCTCTGCTGTTATTTCCTCACTTTGCTGCTGTGCTCAGAGGAGGAATGGATGATAATATTTAGGTCACATGATAAGAACATCTCTGTGACACCGTGCTGAGAAAGTTCAGGTGATGTGGTTGAACTAAGTGAGTTCTGAACCTCGATGAGTTGATTTTAGTTCTGTGTCCACCTCACGACACGCCTGTCAATCAATCGACAGGGGCGGGACTGTCTCCTTTGTGTTTTGATGATGATGCGGTGTGACAGCTCGTGTTCAGAGAGAGGCAAATGGAAATCTTTCATCGACTAAATATAACCGCAGTCGGGGGCTGGATGAAAACCGACATTTGTTCAGATCTCAGTGTGACAGACTGAAGTAAGTCGGTTTCCTGCCAAACGTTTGTTGTTACAGCTCCAGTTCTGATGGGCCTCCATCTGTCGAGCATTAGGAGCATTCGAATCCTCTGAGAGTGAATCGGCGCTAAATTATCTGTTTGAGTTGTTAATGTGCTCATATGCCTTCCGTATTAATCCTGCGTTTGAAACGCGCCGGGTCTAATTTCTGCCGTTAGGGGGCCCGCGATCAAAACAACGGAAACATAAGACAGTTTAGTGACGTCGTGCAGTAGCGTGGGATCATGGTCCTCCGTCTTCAAGTGAAACTCTCGCCAAAATGCAACCGAGGCTTTTTTGTGAATGTATATGAGTCAAACCTTTGTGTAAAAGCATAATTACGACGAAAGAGGCACTTTTAAGATTTACTGTAATTTCGTTTTCAGGTCAAACTCATTTTCAATGGGAGTGCTACGGGCACTTTTACGATAGCATCAAAATCTCTATTTTTAAAACAGTAAGAAGACTCGACACAACATGAAACTTTGCTCGTAGTATCACCAGGGTCTCTACACATGAACACGAGCATTGAGAACATTGTGTGTGTACACAGAGTTACTAAAAAGAAGGTTTTTGAACAACTCACGTTAGCAGTAGCTTGTTCCGCTCGCCGCCGTCATGGCAGACAAAAAGTGTCGACTCCTGCGTGCAGGAAGGAGAGTAACGGTGGACCTCCTGTTTGATCGCACTCTTTCATCGTGATTATGCATTTACACGAAGGTTTGACTCCTATACATCACAAATAAAGCCTCGGTTGCATTTTGGCGAGAGTTTCACTTTAAAAAAACGCCACTGCTCCCAAACTATCTGACGTGACTCGGGCACAAACGCGAGGTGATGTTTTAGTTTTAATCAAGCAACAGGCGACCAACTGAACATTGTTCGGTTGGTCGCCTGTCGCCAGCTGGAAGATTTTTTTTAATGCAGACATGTCACAAATTATATATTTTTTAAAATATTTTTCTTGGCCTTTATTGATAGAAAAGCTGACGATACGAGGAAACAAGATTAGAGAGAGAGGGAGCGACACGCAGCACAGGGCCCCAGGCGGGGACTCGAACCTGGGGCCGCTGCAGCGAGGACAAAGCGTCTGTACATGGGACGCTGCTCTGTCGACTGAGCTAAACGACGCCCCACACATTGTATTTTAATTGTAACGAAAGAGCACGGTGTTTAAAACACTCCCAGGAACAGCGCCAGGCTTTCAAGACAACTTTTTCATAGCGGCCAAGCTGGTAATTACAACGTCCCGTGATGCACTGGGGCCCCAACAGACTTCATCCCTACCTTAGATTTTATTCCCACTTGGAATTTTGTTTTTATATCCTTGTAGCTACAATGTGAAAGCAGTGACACCTCGTCCTGATTTAATGGGCTTTTGTTGGACACAGCAGCCAGTTTCTCGCCCTCACACTCTCTTTCTCACTTTCTCCGTTCCCGTCTTTGTGTCTCTGCCAGCCTCGTCCTCTCTGAACGCCGCCTCTCACACTGTCGTAGCTCGAGTCAGGAGATAAACCGCGCTGCTCCTGACAATCTGGGTGCTTTTGCTTCACTTTCACAAGCGGCACACAGTATTTGCTAACAGCTCTGTGCAACGGGAGCCTTTTCCTGATGAAATGCGGGAGCTAATATCATGTTCAGTGCCCACACGCTGTTGTGTCATCGGACGCCTCATAGAACAGACAGTGAATGCATGAGACTGCTGAAGATGAATAAATAATTTATCACCATTATGCAACAGAATATTACAGCGGTGTTACCATGCAAACAGACATCAACACTTACCTTTGTGCACCCGCATAACAAGACAAAGATGTCTATCTGGACATTTATCATGTGATTTCTGTGATTATTTCAGGTGTTTTAATTTATATTTGTTCACATGTTTCTTCTCTTTAATAAAAGCTCGTTCACGGTTTCATTTAGGAACTTTGATAACAACTCATTTGAAGCATATTTATCGAAAATATAGGGACAGAAATGCAAAAGGAGGAAAATTGATGATACAGAAGATTGTACTGACAATTTGACATAATAACACAACAATAACATAATAACACAGGAAATAAATCTCTATTAAAAGTCATGATAAGCTGATTATTGTGTTTAAAAACCGGCCGAACAGAAGAAAAAGAGAATAAATGTGGAAATATGAAACAAAGAAGAATGTTTAGAAGCATTTTAATTGTTTATTATCTATCTATATATTTTTAAAATACACAGTATGTATTTATTTTTGCACATTAACTTCAGTGTATTTGTATTTATTGTCATCTTTTGTGCTTTTCACTATAGCTTCTGTGTTTTCCTCTGTGTTCTTGCTCATTTAAGTTTCTTTATATATCAACATTTATTTTCTCATTCTTGTACAGATATATTTGTTTTAATGGCCGAAGAAAAATATATTAAAGGAGCATTTCATGAGCTAAACTACTGAGATAAAGTGTGTTTAATTAAACATTCACCCACATCTTATGAGGTTAAATCACTAATGTAATCATGATTATGGGTTTAACATTGTGTGAATGCATATCAACTAAGATTAGATTAGTTGACAGAAAGTCAATTAATGCCGCTTTTACTGTTTTATTTGGTGCAACAGAAATATTCCTATCTATATTTGTATTTATTTGTTTGTTTTACATTTAAAAGCCTATTAAAGAAGACATTTCTGTGTATAACAGTGTAATAGTACTGACAGCAGCCTGAACTCTCTGCTGTGAAGGTGTTCTGAGCTGTGAACAGGTGAAAGGTGTGTTTCTTCCTCCACCTGCGTCTCCAACAACTTCACCCATCTTGTGATCCACCTCCACTTTGAATTTAGATGTGCGCCACTTTCTCGGTTTTATCGGACTTATGTAACCTGACTGCATTTATGTGGCGGATTAAAAACACACCTGAGTGTTTCTGCTTTCCCTCCTTTACTCTACAAAGCGCTCACCTTGTCCAGGCAGCTCACTTTCTCCGTCGGGTAGACGATCTTCCCACAGCGGGCGCACTGAGGGTTCATCCTCCAAACCTCCGCGGGGCTCCAACGGCGACAGTCCACTCGTTACCCCGAGGTGTAGTTAATGTAGTCCGGACCGAGAGTCCCGCAAGTCCCCGCTGAGCCGCGACACCGCGAACTGAATGGAAAGAGGCTGAATGTGTCAGAGAGACGCCGTCTGTGCTGCCTCACTCCGCGGCTCACCGTCCGGTCTGAGGGCTGCTGATGCTGCTCCGGGACCCGCCGCTCCATCGGCTACAAGCTAGCAGCAGTTAGCCGAGAGGAAACCGGAAGTTCACCAGAGGAAAACAGGAAGTGGCTTTACGTGCCGTTCAAAACACATAAAAATGAAATATAACTCAATAACTAAAATAAAAAGACTAAAATTAAGTGACTAAAATTATACAAAAATAAAAAAATATAAAAAATATAAAATGGCGGGAGTTAGCGAGAAGGAAACAGGAAGTGACTTTACGTGCCGCTCAAAACAAATAAAAATAAAAATAACATTAAATGACAAAAAAGAGACTGAAATAAAATTACTAAAATATAAAATACAGTACAAATAAATCAAATTAAATTAAATTGTGGGTCTAGCAAGTTCAAAACAGTTAAACATTTAATAATATTAAATTACTAAAATTAAGTGAATAAGATAAAGTAACAAAAATAAAAATGACTAAAATAAAATAAAACAAAATGGTGGAAGTTAGTGAGGAGGAAAAACAGGAAGTTGCTTTACTTGTCATTCAAAACATATAAAAATGAAATATAATTCAATTGCTGAAATAAGATGACTAAAATAAAGTGTCTAAAATCCAAAAATAAAATAAAATAAAATGGTGGGATTTAGCGAGGAAGAATCAGGAAGTGGCTTTATGTGCCATTCAAAACATACAAATTAAATTTAAAGTATCTAATTACATAGCATTAAATGACAAAAATAAAATGGCAAAAATAACGTGACTAAAATAAATTACTAAAATAAAATAAAATACAGTATAAATAAATTAAATTGTGGGTCGAGCAAGTTCAAAGTCGGTAAAAAGAATTCAATAACATTTGTGACTAATATAAGGGACTAAGATTAAGTGACAAAAAATAAAAATCACTAAAGCAATGAAGTGGCCAAGTGACTAAAAAAGAAAGACTCAAATAAAATAAAATAAAATAATTTTAATAAATGGTGGGAGTTAGCGAGGAGCAAGATGACCAGAGGAATAAAGGAAGTGGCTTTACTCAAAACACAAAAAAATGAAATTAAATGACAGGATTAAGAGAGGAGGGAACAATAATAACCCTTATTCCTATCCTAAAACTATTCCTGTATTGTACAAAATCTTAACATAAAATTGTTTCTATACAATTGAATTACAAAAACATTTCAAAAACACATTTCCAATATTTGAGTTTTTTTTTTAGAAGCATCTTTATTTTCAACATGTAGAATGGATGATACAGAATCAATATAGTGTGCAAAATATTTTTTTTCCTTTTCCATTCACCCACTTGAACCAACAATAATAATCAACGTAACAGTTAAAAATATCAAGACACCAAACAATGAAATATTTGGTGACTTACTGGCCAACATATTTTATATAATGTCAAAAATAGACCCAACTGTCACTTACAAATATGACATAAAATCCAATTATATTATACAGCAACAACAGTATTTAGTCATGGAACATTCAGTAGCTGTCACCTGTGCCAACTGTTGTACTGTAAAGTTTATAAAAATACATGTTACTGTTATTTTTTTGTGATGGCTCCTCTTAATAAGCTTATTTATCTGTGCAGTTTTTAAACCAGAGCCTCTCATCGTGCTTCATAACATTACAGAGCGAGCTGACACTCACTCTGACCATCAACAAGCAAATGTCTCCACCTGCTGGCTGATGAAGGGATAAAATCATTACAAGAGGGGTTTTTTTTAGATGCACTGAGGTAGATTATTTACAGCATGATAGCTGAAAAACTTACTGACATCTTACAGAAAGAAAAACAGCAGCATCGAAACACAAAAGTCAAGTAAGATAAAATGACAACAAACATCAAAACTGGATGAAAATCAAACATGTAAATCATCATTGATCTGCAGTAACAAAGAACATAATCAAAGAGGTCACCGGGTCGACAGGTTCTGCCTGCATCACCGGTTCATTCAGCTTCAGATCAGCCCAAGATGTTCACAGAGGAACGGGTCGACCTCACAGAGGAACTCGATCATCTCTGAACTGGCAGCTTCACCTTTCCTCCTCACTGTGTCGATAACAAATCGAGCTTTGTCTGCTCTGTTTAGCATCTCGTCCGCTGACTCCCTCTCAGAATCAGTCAGCACCTTTTTCTCAAACAGTTTGTCCAGCAGACTCTTGAGAACAGGTCCTGATATCCCCTCGATGAAGCTGCTCCGTATGTCAAACAGCTTCTCGTGTGAAGGCAGATTCAGAGCGCTCTGTCTACAGGACTTTGTTAGTCCAGCTGATGAAAGACAAACTCGTCTCTCCCAGACACTGTGTCTGTTGGTGTCTCTCAGAAACAGTTTAATATGTTTCAGGATTTTCTCTAAATCCACCTGGAATGATGGGATGTAGTTGTCATAGTTGTCACAGTCAAATTCTGCTGTTGTTGGCTGAACTAGAACCGAGTCGTCTTCAGGACGAGTGGACAGTGTGTATTCCTGCCCTGGCAGCAGTTTACAGTGTGAGGATGTCTCTATGTAGAGCTCATCTCCTACTAAGATCTTCCTGGTGCGTCGCACATCTCGGACCGAGACGTTACCTGGTAGCATCAACACATTGAGGAGGGATTCAAGATCGGGATCATCTGCAGGCCTGTAGAACAGCAGAACCAGCGCTCGGACCGGCTAACGTGGTGAGTCTTCATCCTTGACGTTACCATAACCAGAAAACCCTGAGATGTTGATGATCACATGAGTTTCTGTTATCTTATGAGGGGGGATGAACTCGATCTCATCATTCAGGTGAGCGACTGACAAGAATGGACATCCAGCTGTGGATGGGATCTCACAGTGTGGGAGATGAAGCCGACACACAGACTGCTGCAGACATTTGATGTCAAACAGGGGTCCTGCAGGCTTCTTGTGATGTTGGGCCAGTAGCCTCCTGTCCCAAGAGACAATCCTGTAAACCACGTCCCCTTCTCCCTCCATGTGGAACACCAGGCCCGTCACACTGCACTGGTACAGGCCTGGGCAGGAGCACAGGAACCGGTAGCTTTCATCGTCCTCATCAACAGTGATGTCAGGTGTAAACTCCTCAAAGCTGCTTTTTAACAGCATGTCAGGTAAGCTCTGTGATGGTCTGAAGGTCTCGTTCTCTGCACAGCTTATCTGACTCAGTGAGGGAACGCTGTGAGAACGAGGCAAACAGCTGGAGCCTCTTTGACTCCAACCAGGATCTGAGGACAGCTGGAGGTGAGGACGGGTCGGCTGGGTGTTTGTGACTGAGGAGCTCACAGCTGGAACAGGAGCCACCTTAACCAGGACGTCACTGTCATCTGCTGACTTGCCTTCAGACTGCTCAGATCTATGTTCTCCAACTCTTGTATGAATGTATTCATACAGCAACCTGATGCCATCGTCAAAATCTGTTTTCAGAGGATCTGGAGAGATCTGGTCTGATGATTCTTGAGAACTACAGCTGGAGCTTCTTCTGCTCTGGATGTTTTCTGGGGCAGGTAGGAGGCGAGAACCGCCTGGCAGGAGGGCTCCAGCCCAGTCATTCTGTGACATTTCCTCCAGGGCACGCTGGTCACTCCAATGATTCCTTGTGAAAATATTTAAAGGACGGAGTAAACGCTGGAGTAGATTACGGAGTAAATGGCGGAGTAGATGGCGAGCCATGCGGATGTTATTGCAACTGCGCAGTAAGGTAAAGTAGGTGATCGGGGGAGTTGGTTCCAGTACACCAATCAAATGGATCTGGTCTGCTTTTGGGAGTTCGTCTCCTATATTATGGAGCATCCGTGCGAGATGCATTACCTCAGGAGGAGGGGGTACAACATCAACATATTTTCTGCTTCCAGGGTAAAAAAAGACAGGAAAGGAAGGAGATCTGTAGATGGAAAGCCTGGGGAACACACAGTGGAGCGACTCTTCCACAGTTACTCTTCTACCAGGCGGCAGATTCTTCCAACGTGTCAGCAGGTTGTTTGAAGGGATTTGTGCTCCCGTCTTTTTTCTTGGCCCTGAAAAAAAAAGCAGAAAATGTCACATTAATTTCACTTTTAAATCACCAATCAATCAACTGTTTAACTCCAAATACTGTGATTGTAAAGAGTCTGACACTCCTTAAAGAATCCATAACATGTGTTTGGGTTAAATTAAGGATCCACCAAAATTAAGATTGACATCTTTTCCACTTTACACTGAAATGTGAAAAATCTGGATCATTCTGGAAATAAAGAAAACCACTTCATTTCTCATGAACAGTCAAACTGACAAGACGTTTTGTAGAAGAATGTCAAACCACGTTTGGACAACAGAGTCAGCAGGTTTTTACTAACTTGTGGATTCCATGCCAGCTCCAGTCCACGCTGTCGTCAAGGGAAAAGGAGGACGAACCAAATACTGAGATGTTCTTCAGCTTCGTGGGAGCTCAGAGCAGCAGGGGAGCGCTGGTGTTCACACTGCCAGCACAGGATCTTCGGACCGGGATGGGTCGAGCCTGTAAAAAGTTGCACACAGCAGAGGGCAAGCAAAATTAAATCATGCAGGTTTTACACTGAGTTGTGGAGTTCATGCCAGCTGGAGTTTTTGCTGTCATTGCAGCAGATAAGAGATTCTGACATTTCACATTACTGATGAAATAAAGTAAAATAAACATGTTTCCAGAGGAAATACACACAACCCTGCTGGAAAAACCAGCATAGACCAGCACCAAAATACAACATATACTGGTCTTGTCAGTGACTGGTCACTAATCAGCATAACCTGTTTTGGTGCAGAAAATACCCCAGACTCCCTTGACAAATCATGTGATTTTAAGAGTTGTTGCATCACGAAGAGAAACTAAATCTATTTTGTTAACAGTTACACTTAATTCTCAATCACTGGCAACTTATTTTAAATTCGGCATTAAATAAAATACATTAAGATGTTTCTTCCTTGTAAAAACTGTCAGTTTGTCGCGGCATCGCTGTAAAAGTCTCCTTCTATGTCTGCGGTCCGTCTTACCGGCCAACAGCTGATTGAATTCACTGTTTGAACTGATTTCAACATTTACGCCACATTAATCAAAGAATATAACACACTGACGGGTAAAATGTCAAATTTTACAAACAGTAAAAAAGTCAGTGGAGAAAGTCACCAGCCTCCGTTGAAAAAACGCAACATTTTGAGACTCGTTGCGGTAGAAGGAACTGTGTAAAGTTTGTGCAGCGCTGTTTACGAACGAGAAAGAAAGATCCGCTCACAAGACGTCACACAGCTGCTTCTGCACACAAAGTTCAGATCCTAACTCGAAACCTGTATATACACATATATATACATGTACATACATATATATACTTAATGTGCGTGTTTTTAAGAACCTGTTCCTCCTGACTGACGCAATCGTCCATTCTGAACGCAGCAGACTCCTTTCTGTCGGAACGTCCTCAGAGAGCCTGAAGAATAAAACTTGGGTTGATGAACGGAGATGTTCGATCACGGTACTGTAAAGTTTAAACCCATTCTACACGATCTGATTGGAGTTCTGCCACAGCCCGGATCGGACTTCCTCACTTCCCTGTTCCTCTAAACGCTCCACCTTCTGCTGACACGCCTGCACCAACAGGGCGTAGCCAGGACTTTAGAAATACTGGTGTCATGTCCCACCAACAACATCAGAACATTTGGAGAACTGCAGTGTAAATCTCTGCATTTCTCTGCAATTTGACAGAGCCAATGAACAATTAGGAAATTATATCAGTGCCAGCAAATAGATGAACATTAGACTCAAATTCTGGCAGAAGACAAAGAAGAAGTTACAAATATGGCCAATGTTGACTTAAAGGTATTAAAAAGATTTAAGCTTATTTCTATGCTAAAAAGAACTTAATGACACCAGTAACACTTTATACTAACCATCATTAAGAAACTGTAAATTTATAGTTAATCAAACTTTAGTTAACAGTTATTTCACTGTTAAGAATCAACAAACCATTTATTTGCGATTATTTATTGGAAAGTTGCAATTTATGTTTATAAAATGGTTAATGGTTAATAAATAGTGTGTAGTTTATTTATTAACATGATCTGGATGAATTGCAGCTGATGTCTTTACACTTACAATTACTTAATAAATGTTTTATTAATCATTTCATTGTTTCTTAACAGTAAAAATGATTGAACTAAATCCAATAATGATCATTATTAAAAGGTGTTATTCATGTCACTAAGTTCTTTTTAAGCAAACACACAACTTTAAAGTTGTAGTCTGTAACTTTTTTGTTATATTCGTGAAAATTGTCATTATGATCTGACAGTAGAATCAGATACTGGTCAGCTGTCTGTGGCTCCACTCAGTGGTCGTAATTGATTTGGAGGAATCCACTCTGGCTAAATACAACCTGACCAAAGTCTGTGGAGAACAGACAACAACAACAACAACAACAACAGAGCCGAAACATACCCCGCTAATGCCCACATCAAAGCGAAGAAATATAAAGACTGATGAAGGAAAGCAGTGTAGAAACAAAAAACTGGACCGAGCCAGAGAGAAAACGAGGATAAATATCTGAGCGTCATTTCAGAGTTGGAGGAGCTGCTGGACAGGTAAGGACTTTTCTGCTGGACAGGTAAGAACCTGCTTGATGTATGTTTAATTCTATGTTTTAACCACAAGGCTATAGTGGCGTCCACAGTAATACTTGCAATAAAGCATATTGCTGTATGATGTTGCTGTCGAGTTATGTAGCTTGCTGCTGATTACCTGGTAACTTTATCTACAGCGATGTGAGGAATTTAGTTACTCTGGATATCTACAGTGATCTGCATGAGGCACTCGTCATTGTAATTTAGTTGCATTGGTCAGAAACAGAACAATCAGGGCTTAAGTTGTTGTTGTTACTTTGAATGCGCCATCTTGGTTATCCGGCGTCCTCTGTTACCATGGCTACAAGCCTGCTCTGACCTGGGAGCGGTATCATTCAAATGTTCAGGCTAAGTCCACTTTATTCTCAAAACTCCAGACTGTAGCTATTATTAAACTAAAGATGGGTTTATGGGTATATTCTTTAACACCATGTGTAACCTCAGCACTCTCTCACTCCAACACATAGGAGTCCAGTGATTGTGGTTCCGTCAACGCTGAAAACTCACAGCAAAATCTCCCCCGACAGGAAAACGAAACCGAAAGTGTTAATATCGTGTTACCAGGTCCGCCCCCTCTGGGTTTGTGTCAGTTACCTTCACACATGAGCAACACTGATCGAGGAATCTGTGCGTAAAAGTCCGCCTGCGTCCTCCGACAAGATCCAAAGAGGAACTACAGCTGTTCGAACCGGCCGGTGAGGAGAACACACCGAACCCGGAGAGACTCCTGAAGACAGTAAGAGACAAAACTGATGTCTACACACACGGAAACACACACACAGGAAACACAGGTAACAGAAACTTCACAGACTTTTATTTTAAAGCATCACTTTGTCTCTGGTGATGTGACAGATTAGAGAAAACTGGACTATGTTAACTGGTCAGCTGCACGCGTCTGTGTGGTTGTAAACTGGTTTTCCTGTTTACATCGTTTTCCGTATAACAACCAGCAACTTTGAGAGCGCGACTGAATGTTAGACATGTTTCCTCAAACAGGAGCCCAAACCGGGCCCGGTTCTAGGCATGCTTCGGCTGCCCCACCAAACCGACCCCGCTTCCATTCATTCCGGAAATAAAAAAAAATAAAAAATGTAATCACAGTCCGCGGCTCTTCTGCCAACAGAATCAGGTCTCTCGCTTTTGCCGTGCATACAGTCAGCAGCAGCTTCTCTCGGTTAGCATGACATTAGATACCTCGGGCACTCCAGACAGTTTAAGTTACAGTCTAGTTACTTGTAGTAGCATAGTTCCGTCCCGCTGCTGCGGAGTTTGTCTCTGTCCCGCTCCGCGACATGGGAAGCCTCACAGGGGCAGGCTACGTACCGGGTGTGAAGCGGGTTTCAACTTTAAACCGTTGCTCGCCCCGTTGTTAGTCCTGTTGACCCCCGAGTCTCCTCCACCCCGCCGACTGGATTAAACAACACACGTTAGTGAGAGGAGACTCCATATCCCGTAAATTCAGGTTAGCGCCGCCGGACACAGAGCCTCCGACAGCGGCTACTCTGAGGCTGCTGGCATCAAGCAGGGAGAAGCAGGGAACCCAGACAGGATCACACGACTTTCCAAAGCGCAAGAAAGTGGTGCACCATAATATAGCGTCAATCATTCTGTGAAGATTTATTTATTTATTTTTATAGCACTGTTTACAAAATTGCTTTGTCACAGATTATAAAGGAATTTACATTTTGCCCCCGCAAATTTCCCAACCTCCCTTCACATCTACGATCACCAGTGATGAACTGGTGATCTGGATCAGGTGCAGATCGCAGAGTAACCACAAGCCCTTATGAGCCAGCTGACTAATCACTCTGTTCCCTGTAAAGCGTTGTCCTGATGCTAAATGACTATAAAGTCTCTTCAATTCCTGCCTATGGAAATCTGATCAGTATTTATATACCACATATGAGTCTCTATGTCACAGTCATGGTTGCCCTCTACATACAGTCAAGAACTTTTACATCAGTTTGCATTGTTTTGTAGCGAGACTTCTAATTCAAATGTTTAAAAACGTGAATAGTTTGAAAAAATTCAAATGTACCTGCATTTTTTTTATTTGATTATGTGTTTGCAAATGTTAGAAATGAAGCAATGCCTTCTGGGAATTTCAAGCCTGAGTGAGGTCGACAGTCTGAGTGGTTGTTGGAAGTTGGAGATCAGAAATTGGTAGCTGACTGAGATTAGGCTAGCAAAAAAAATTAATCGAGGCATCAAGCGACAGGGGGAGCGGAGACAGAGAGAAATCTAAGAGAGCACTTTTGGCTGACGATGAAAAATGCTGCAAACCGCCTGATTTGTTTTTAAAATCAAGTGCAGCGTCAGCTAGAAGAGGTAAACGTGGATAACTAGATGGCAAGATGTTTTTATTATTATTTTTTTATGCAGTGGGGTTGTGCATTGATATGTCCATGTTTTGGTGCAGTTGTTTATAGCATCACTGGGGCATCAAAAGTGTGTGTTCTTTGCATGCGTCAAAAGTTCTATCTGCACAATATTTAGGGTTAGATTCCATTTATATTAGATAACTAACTATATTTGGGTATTGATAAAGTTGTCCTCCTTCACTGGGGGGGGGTGGAGGTTGGTTTAAAATTCAAAATGCCAATTACATTGTAGTTTCACATTTAAATTGATTGTTAGTAGACTGACATCAATAATTTGTTGGCCACAGAATTTGTTTTCTCCATCAATCCAGAAAAATAATTCCTGTTAGAGCTTTGCCGAGGGAACCACAGCAAATTGGTGATGCTTACGTCTGGGTTGGCATCATAGACTGGTAGGCATACAAAAAATCATTCCTATAGCACTCAAAACAGAAGTGACCCATCAACATTTCTTACTGCCCCCCCAATCACGGCAGTCTAGAACCGGGCCTGGCCCAAACACAGTTCAGCTGTGTCTGTACAGAGAACCCTTAGCAAAAAGAAGTTTCAAGTGTACTACAAGTATACTTATTTTATATTAAAACTGAGGCAGTATACTTGAAGTGTACTTTTTATATACTATATTTTATATACTTAAGAAAAGTTTAGTGAAGTATACTTGGCGTATACTGAAAAGTATAAAGAATAGTCTAAGAGTAAGTATATTAATACTTAGACTTACACTTATACTTTAATACTAAAGCTTATACTTGTACTTCAATATACTGTAACGGCCCTTGTGGACTGTGATGCAAAGACTCTTGGGTATTCTGTTGTTGTTGGTGTGATTATGGTTCGTGAATGTGGCTGTGAATAAGATGATGTGTAAGATGGTTGCAGGTTAATTCACATCCTTGTTCTGTGGTTAAATTGTGTTAAGTTAACAAATATGATAAAATTGTTGGCACCGTGAGTGAAGGGGTGTTTTCTGGGAGAGACTTCCCGTCTGTTAAACGGTCAGTTTGTGTGGTGGTAAATGTTAAATCACTGGCTAAGGATTGCACAATTTAAAAATTGATATTTACAATATTTTTACTTTAATACAGAGTAGGGATGAGTCATTGACTTGCTTACATTTACTTAAGCAGAACAAAAATATTAATCACTACACACATTTGCTTTGAGATGTTACCCCTGTTATAAACTTGAATGTCAATAAACTGAAATGTAGACTGGAAATATATACTTAATACACTGGTAGTATATAGATGAGTATACTTGGAAGTGTACTTCTGCAAACTTAAAATGACCTTATAAAGTATACTTAAAGTATACTTTTATAAACCTAAAATGTTCCAATTTAGTCCGAAGAAGTATTAATCAGTATACTTTCTATCGTCCATATTGTACTTGCTATACTTATACTCAAGCATACTTAATAAAATGAACTTCAAGTATACTACTTAAAACCTGAACATAGAGTCATATCCGAGGAGACCTACGTCATCACTTCCTCAATATCTGTTGAGCATGAAAACCACAGAAGCATTCAGCCGACAGTAACATCAGTAGCCAGCTGAGTACTGAATACATCTACAGTTTGAGTCGCTGAGTTCTGGAACAGTGTGGTCAAGGTTTAAATGTTAAAAAAGGAGAACATTTTCAGACATCTTGCCCTTTTTAAAGTGGGCGTTTCTGTAGAATGACAGAAAACATAAATGTATAATTAAACAAACCTGATAATTATATAAATGTGATTAAAGCTGTTTTTGAGGAACAACAGCTGCTTCCTAAAGTCTTATCGCAGGTTTCCACTCGTTTAAATGACGACACGATGGTATGAGACGCATCTTCACTGTCCGTGATCAATATATTATTGATTATCAACTGTGTTATATGTGGTCAACATGTAAGATGTGTTTTTAAAATCTAAAACAATTTATAAAGGAATTTATTTTTCAATCCTCTGCTTTATTTTAGGTTCTGGGACCTGAAGAAAAACACAAAGCTGATTTAAAAGTTTCTATTTGAGATGAAGTTGTAAAAGGAAAAGAAGAGATGGAGCAAACAGAGGGAGCTCCTCCTCCTCCTCCTCCTCTTCCTGCTGAGCTTCGTACAGACTGTGGTAAAAAGTCAGATGACGCTACAGAGACTGAAGAGGAAGAGCTGATGAAAGATGGAGATGAGTCATTATGCAAAAATCAAGGAGGTCAAACTTCAGTCTCAGAAAAACAGATGACTGCAGATGAGAAGTGTTCAGAGGAAGTTGTTCAAGATGAACTGCCGAGACAAGAAGCCAAAGGTTGGCCTCGTAGATCTGCCTCCACCGGTTCTTTCCCTGATTACAGGTCAGCCCGTGTGATCAAGGAGTTTAGTCTTCCGTCTCCTTCACTCAAACAAGACGTTGTTTTCGTAGGGTCCAGATCTCGAAAAATATTGAGAGCAGAAGTGACTCCCAAGATACAACCTTCCCCACCTACATCAATCAGGAATATTCTCCCTAGTAAATCACCACTGGTATCACAACTGGGAAGCTGTTCATCTTCTCCTTACATCCCATCGAATTCCTCTTGTTTTAATTCATTTAATGAGTTAATCTTTAGACAGAGTAAGAAAACGTATCCCACTGCAGCAGATCCTACACCAGGACACAGTCAGGATGATACCAGGGGAACTGAGCTGTTTCGAACAGCTGGTCCATCCACCTTTCAGCCCTCCACCACAGAGGACAAAGATTCAGACTCTGCTGCATTTCATGACAGAGAAAAGGGAGTTGAGTTATCTGGTAGCACAGTGGATGTTCATGATAAACCACCAAGAAGGAAAAGTAAAAGTGTCCCTCATTTTAGATCATGGACTGGAAACAGCGATCAGGATCTCCACACATCCAGCAGTGGAAAAAAACAGAAAGAGCAAGCGACCCACAATGTACTACCTGACACAGGCCTGTTATCTGCTTCCCTTTTTCCTTTTTCTGTATCAAATTCTTTGTATCTTCCATCAATTTCACATCCTCACTTTTCATCATGGAATTATCAATCTACCAGCTCTCAGTCCATCCTCCATCCTCCAGCCTCTTCACAATATGCTGTGTGCTGTTTACCTGATATGACTGCTGATACTGAGTCAGATTGTGACACTGAACACAAGATGCAGAAACCCCAAATCAGCTTTGTGAGAAAGAAAAAATCTATTTTGGATATTGCTGATGAGTTAATGCGTAAAAAGAGTAAGGAAATGCATTCCACCACTGTAGCATGTGCTAGACCAGGTCACAGTCAGGATAGAACCAGGGGAACATCCAGTCCAGAGAAGCCATTACTTGGAACATCAAGCAGAGGATATTTTCTGACTGGTTCCAGTTCAACACAAATACACTCTGACCCTCAAAAGCCTGACGGTAGTGCCAGAGAAGAAACGTTTCCACCTGTTACTGCTGGGAACTATTCAACTGAAAACCCTCACCTTCAACAGCATTCACCTCTCTGTCGTTCTAATAGCACATTCTCACTGAGTGAAATACCCAGGACCTTAACACGGGCTGAATGCGTGTCCAACATGCCATCAGACTTATCTACAAAGCATATATCTAAAATGAGTGATGATACTGACTCCCCTGACCTTGATTGTGACACTTCTGAATGCAGCAAAATAAAGTCAGCTGTGAAACATAAAAGAAAATCAAAAATCCACAGCTCCAGAAGGAAGAACAGATCAAAGATATCTTCCCCTGGTGTTGCTGCTGCTGTTGATTCCTCTGACTACATGTTAGATCGACCTCCACCTGGTCCACTCAGAGAAACAGGACTGATGAAGACTCTCTCCACTGCAGCAGATGCTACACCAGGAAACAGTCAGGATGATAACAAGGGAACTGAGCTGCATGAAACAGCTGGTCCATCCACCCTTCTACACTCCTCAGCCTCTGATGACTCTGATTCTCAAAATCTATTAGGTCAGATCAGCAGTTCTGAGGATGATGACAGGTGGAGTTTCAGCCCTGCCTACAGTGCAGAAAGTGGAGAAAATAGATATGAGATAATGTCTTTGAAGTCTGAAAACGCGTCAGGAGCTGAAAGTGATGCACAGATGGAAATGGAGACATCTCTAACGGATGTGATGTCCTCAGTCACAAACACTTTGCTAACTGTGTCAGCTACTTCATCCACCAGTCAACTACCAAACTGCCAGGTTCAGTCAGAATTATCCGATTCAGATCAAGAGTTTGTTCTGGATTGTTCGGATCTGTACTTTCACTTCGATTCTTTCAACACTGAAGGAAGTAGAGAAAATATAAATGTCAAGCCTCAAACATCTGAATGTGAGGCAGGAGGTGACGATGACGCCCTGGTTAAAATGGAGGCTCCTGTTACAGCTGTGAGCTCCTCAGTCACAAACACCCAGCCGACCCGTCCTCACCTCCAGCTGTCCTCAGATCCTGGTTGGAGTCAAAGAGGCTCCAGCTGTTTGCCTCGTTCTCACAGCGTTCCCTCACTGAGTCAGATAAGCTGTGCAGAGAACAAGACCTTCAGACTATCACAGAGCTTACCTGACATGCTGTTAAAAAGCAGCTTTGAGGAGTTTACACCTGACATCACTGTTGATGAGGACGATGAAAGCTACTGGTTCCTGTGCTCCTGCCCAGGCCTGTACCAGTGCAGTGTGACGGGCCTGGTGTTCCACATGGAGGGAGAAGGGGACGTGGTTTACAGGATTGTCTCTTGGGACAGGAGGCTACTGGCCCAACATCACAAGAAGCCTGCAGGACCCCTGTTTGACATCAAATGTCTGCAGCAGTCTGTGTGTCGGCTTCATCTCCCACACTGTGAGATCCCATCCACAGCTGGATGTCCATTCTTGTCAGTCGCTCACCTGAATGATGAGATCGAGTTCATCCCCCCTCATAAGATAACAGAAACTCATGTGATCATCAACATCTCAGAGTTTTCTGCTTTCGGTAACGTCAAGGATGAAGACTCACCTCCAGAGCCGGTCCGAGCGCTGGTTCTGCTGTTCTACAGGCCTGCAGATGATCAAAATCTCACATCCTTCCTGAATGTGTTGATGCTTCCGAGGAACATCGTGCTCCGGGATGTGCAGCGCACCAGGAAGAAATTAGTAGGAGATGAGCTCTACATAGAGACATCCTCGCGCTGTAAACTGCTGCCAGGGCAGGAACACACACTGTCCACTTGTCCTGAAGACGGCTCAGTTCTAGTTCAACCGAAAGAAGCAGAATTTGATGAGGAGTCCTATGACAACTACATCCCATCATTCCAGGTGACATTAAAAACTGTCATTTTAAATATGAAGGTGCTCCTGAGAGACACCAACAGCTCTCACATTGTTTGGGAAAGAGAGGTTTGTCTTCCGTCTGCTGGAGTAAAGAAACATTGTGTGCAGAGCAGCTCAGACCAGGTTCTGAAGGACATACGGAGCAGCTTCATCGAGGGGATATCAGGACCTGGCCTCAAGAGTCTGGTGGACAAACTGCTTGAGAAAGAAGTGCTGATTGATTCAGAGAGGGAATCAGCGGACAAGATGCAAAACAAAAGAGAACAAGCTCGTTTTGTTTTCGACACAGTGAGAGATAAAGGTGCCAGTTCAGAGATGATTGAGGTCCTCTGTGAGGTCGACCCGTTCCTCTGTGAACATCTTGGGCTGATCTGAAGCTGAATGAACCGGTGATACAGGCAGAACCTGTTGACCCAGTGTTTACAGAGAAGGGTTTCCCAAGAACTTCAACTTTTTTTCTGGAACTCTGATCCCTCTCCCAAAACTTAGAGCTCAAACCAAGAACTATAAGAACCAAGCCAGAACCCTGACCTCCTTCTCAGATCTCTGACCTTAATCCCAGAACTCGGACTTTCGTCCTAGAACTGACCTTAATCCCAGAACTCTGAGTCCAAAACATAAGGATAAAAAAGTAATAACTCCAAGCCCGAAGCCAGAACTCTGACCTCAATCCCAGGACCCTGAGTTCAAAGTCAGAACTCTGAGAAAAAAATGTCAAAATTGTAGATATGGACAGTTTTAAATTGTTGAATCCATTTAATATTTTTTTAACTAATGAATCTTTATGACCTTTTTAACCAGATATCTTGTACAGTCTGTTTCACTGTTTTTATGATGTTTATCACCTGATTCTTTGATCACTGACGCTTCATATGTTTGATTTCAGCACTTTTGTCTGTTTATTTTCTTACATTCTGTGTTTGTTGCTGTCGTGTTGCTTTCTGTAAAGTCCTCAACAAGAACCAGGTGTCATTAAATCTGAACTCCAGCTAAAAACTAATGGGACTCCTCAGGTACAGCAGGTAGAGCGTCTGTATTCAGGCAGCCCTTTTATTTAGATGTCACTTATTGTCAGTAGTGTCAGTAACACTGTGACTCTGCAGCTGAGTCACATTGATTCCAGGTGAGATCATGACCTCATGTGGCTGAAGAGAAACAACACTCAGCCTGGTGTGAGTCTTTGAATTAATCTTAAAGGAACTTAATGTCCCTCCTCTTATTCTGTTGTACAATAAATGATCTCATCTTACTGTGTCTCAAAATAACAGCTGTCTGTAGTTGATGTTATACCTCCATCAGCCAGCAGGGGGAGTCACCTGCTGTTAATAATGTGAGAGCTGTTTGGACCGAGTCAGAACTTTACTGTCATGAAACAAGATGAGAGGCTTCTGTTTAAAACACTGCTCTGACAAATAAGCACATGTTTCTGATGTTATATCATGTTTATGTATGAATGTAAAACTTAATATCATTTGGTACTCTGACATCGTTTCAGTCTCAGGTGTTGGATGATTTGTTTCCAGCGGGTGAAAAAGGAACAAAAAAAGAAAGAAAACATGTTTTTGTACTGAGTATCATTGTTACTGTATCACTGAATATTCATGTCAATAAAATACTCTCTAATATTGAAACTGATGTTGGTCTAAAAGTAAATTATTTGTTGGACTTTAAGATTGAAATTTGTCTTATTTTGGATACAGAAATTTAACATTTATAAAATTGAATTTAAGACATGTTAAGGTTGTTTAAAGGACCTTTGCTGTCGTCAAACCTACAGGAGGATTTATTGGTGTATCATCATGTATTAAGAGATTTGTAGCTGTGCATTAAAGTCATTAATATTGTGACACTATCTGTAACCCCAGTGTAACTAGGCCCTAAACATGAGAGATAATACTTTTAAAAAAAAATTGATAATAAAAACTAAGGGTTAACTGTAGTTTATTAAAAAGGAGACATTAAGATAAAATAGTTCACTGTGGTTCAATAAATATGTGAGAATGGTTATTATTATATATTGATATGGTGGTTCATTATTTTCAATCCAGTGGATGTGATGTGGTTCTTTTCCATTTTTGCAGACTTCCATGTGACATTTGAGTGAAATAAGCCTTTAGTTCATGTGAGACGCACGTGATAGCTCCATGATAGAGGTAACGAGCCAATCAGGATTCAGCCTCGCGGTGTGATCGAAGAAAAAAAGTCCGCGACTGCAGCTAGCAGATGGACGTGAGAAGGATTAACTGACATTAGCCTGCTAATTTTCCTGAAAAACCATAATGCTTTTACTTTTTCTGTGAAGCTAGAGGTTCCTCCACTGAGATATTTTGCGTGTGTGTTGAACCGACAAGGATTTAGCCGCTGTGCGCTGTGTTATTCCGAAGGAGAGGTGAGTTACTTCATCTTTCTTTCGCTCTAGTTTCTAGCTAGCTAGCCGCTTAGCCGCATTAGAAGTACGCTCTAAACTGGATAGTTGTGAGAAGCTCCTTGTAAAAATAATGTTTTCCTCCCATTGTCACCTGGATCAGCAAAAACGGACCAATAATCTGGGGATTGTACCTAATATTGAACTTACTAGTGAGTGAATTTGGTTATTTCTGTGAATGATTTAGCTGAATCTGACCTGTATTGATTTCTAACTGCCGTTTTAGTAATGGCAGCGCTTTACACTCAACACTGCATGGTTAAATTGAATGAGAAGAAGCAGATTTTGGGTTGGAACAACTTATTCACATTTCAGTATTTTAATGTATGAGAAGATAAGCGTGTGAAGGTATTTCAGTGATTTCAATGTTTATGGTTAATTTAAGAGTTAAGAGACAAAGCAAGAAGGCATAAAATGATTTAAAAATAGTTCATTACCTTGAAGAAGTTCTGGAAAATAGGAAGTGAACAACTTTTTTTCTCTGACTGCTTTAAAACACAAAGGGAAGAATACAACAGCGGGAAAACTGCTAACCGTCCCAGTCCTGCCCAACAACGGTAACCCGTTGCCATGGTAACTCACTCAGAACTCTTGGCAGTCAGTCGTCAGTGAGAGGGAAACTGACCAGATAGTTAATTATGTCCGTTCAGTCCTCTACAGTCTCAATTTAAAGACATGTACAGAAAATGTATACAGTCTTTTCTTTTGGCCTTTGGGGACAGATCTTTTCTTTTGTTCTGTGTTTTGGAGTTTTTTACCTTTTCAACTCCCGGGGGACGCCGGCGTCCCTAAGCCCCTCCTCTTCTGCAGTCTCAGCTTGCCCAGGTTTACTACAACACTAAACATGACGTTTTTGGTATCAGTAGCTTCATTAGGTTATTTTTTTTTTGTTAAGTAGCTGTTTATTTTATTTCTTATTTATTTTGTACAAGAATATACGAAATATCCACAGTCCAAACGCGTAATCGTCGTTATAAATCTTTTTTTTCTCTCTCTCTTTCTTCGTTTCAACCGAGTGAGACGGTCCCTCGGTTTTATTTTGAAATTGCAGGAAGACACGGATGTTTATGTTGCCAGCTTCCGGGGCTGTGTGTATTGATATTATGGGGGACCGTGTGAATAATCGTAAATGTGTACAAGAAGAAGAAGAAGAAGAAGAAGAGCGCGAAACCACCGCGGTGTTGTCGAACGTCACAATGGCAAAAGACAATGGAAAACGTTTCTCGAGAGAAGAAGTTTTATAAAAGATATTTGAAGATTCATCTGACAGCGATGAGGATTATATCTCAGAGGAGGAAGAACTTTTTCAACACGGGATCGATCCGGAAATTGACGAGTGAGTTCATTATCGTATCATATTAAATATCCTGTATATTTACTGTCTCTATTGCCGTTTGCAGTCGTAAACCTGAACTTCCACGACAATCTACAGTGCCGCATACTGACGAAAATCCCACTTTTCATGCAGTCTCTCTCTCTCTCTCTCTCTCATTCTCTCACTCACACACACACACCACTGTGTTGATATTTTAAGCATTTTTGTACATAGTTTATTTATGTCTTTTATTGAATGTTTTCTGAATGATTTGGTTGAATAAATTGCTGGACTTGGAGTCAGATATACAGTATTTCTGTATTGTTTGGTTATTGCACAGAGTTATACACATTGGTAAAAGGTTAGCAATACCCAAAAATAATTGAACAGTTCAACATTGCAAATTTGTGTGATAAAATTTGGTGTCTCAGTATACCATTTGTTTATCATGTGTCCATTTGGATTGTAATCTCCGCCTGGATCTTATTACGGAAAAAAAACACTGCAGAATGGTCATACTTTGTGCTATCTTCTTCAAATTTGAACCAGGTGTTCATTGATAGTGTGCTTACAGGCCCATACTGTCATTTACCTATATGGATAAAGGCACACTGACCATTTTTTATTATTATTAGTTAATTTATTTTCAGGCTGACAAAAAATCTTAATTTCTGGCTCACTTACTGGCCCACTGCTCTGGTCCAGCAATACTTGAAAACTTTCTGACACTTTCACAAGAGACTTTATAGTGTCCCCTTTCTGGCAAGCCCTCATTCATGCATATAGTCAAAGTGGTTCAGAAGCTACAGCCATTATAATTTGAGCATGGAATTTTAAGCGTTTTTGCTTCAAAATATGGTGGGAGTGGAAGAGGTTAAGGAGAAGAGAAAAGATGTCTCCTGCTGTACTTCTCACTGCGGCTGTGCTGACAGAGTCCAGCAGTGGTGGCGAGCTGAGCCCAGCGGATGAAACGGTCCTGAACCGAGTTGATCTGTGACTTTCCTCTGGGATCTGGTAGGGCTGATAATTGCCAGTGTTAAAGGACATCTGTTGTGGATTATTTCTTTTAATTGTTTTTTCATCACTGGACTGTAAAGAACTGTAAAATTTGATTATTGTTTAAGGTGTTAAGGAAAATCTTTCGTTGACCTGTTACAGGATGCTGTAATTTAAAGGGTCCATTTCAGTTGAGGAATTTTGAAGGTGATTTTGATTTGATTTAAGTCTTAAGGTGTGTTGCAAACTCACAAAATAATGTATTCATTAAAGGGACCACAGTGTATGTTATATGAGATTTAAATATTAGCTTAAATGATACATTCAGTAATAAATTAAAGTAAGTTTAAAAGGTTGTCTAAAAAAATATCAGAATAAGATTAAAATAGGTTGAAATTAATATGAAACTGGTTTAAAATTGGCTTCATGTAGGCCCAAAACCTAGCAAGATCAAATCAACATTTAAATGATGTTAAAAAATAGCTTTAAAGGTACACATACACCGATTGCTGTACTTACTACTTCTGTTTACATTTTATTTCATTTCATGTCTTCAAGCAACTAATACAGCACAAATATTATTCTATAAAACTTACCTGTCGTTGATGAGTCTTATTTGCGTCTAAACACTCATTTCTCTAGTGGGCAAACTTAAATTCTTCTGATGCACTAGTCCTATTGATTATTGGTTTCTATAGCAGTTATCGCTGTACTGCCCAGTGCCTGATAAAGCAATTTGGGGTTGTGATCAGTTACACAATGTCAGTACTAACATTTGAGTATTTTATTAACATGAGTATTTAATTATAAAAAGTACAAACACATTTTTTCTCCATTGTGTCTTTTTCACTCACCACTGGACACAGAGCATCAACTCCTGTGATAAAAAATGTCAATACACAACATTTTATTAATTTTCCAACATAAAAACACATTTTATTTTACAGTAGTTTTGACAACAAAAATATCAAATACATAATATCAAATCAGAAATGTGCTCACAAATTTCAATCTTACAGTCAAACAAAAATTGTACTTTTAGACCAACGTCAGTTTCAATATTAGAGAGTATTTTATTGACATGAATATTCAGTGATACAGTAACAATGATACTCAGTACAAAAACATGTTTTCTTTCTTTTTTTGTTTCTTTTTCACCCGCTGGAAACAATTCATCCAACACCTGAGACTGAAACGATGTCAGAGTACCAAATGATATTAAATTTTACATTCATACATAAACATGATATACAAACATGATGTTCATTTGTCAGAGCAGTGTTTTAAACAGAAGCCTCTCATCTGATTTCAGGGCAGTAAAGTTCTGACTCGGTCCAAACAGCTCTCACATTATTAACAAGCAGGTGATTCCCCCTGCTGGCTGATGAAGGTATAACATCAACTAAAGACAGCTGGTTTTTTGAGACACAGTAAGATGAGATCATTTATTGTACAATAAAATAAAAACTTTAGCGTTCACCAGGAGGGAAATGAAGTGCCTTTTTAAAAATTAACCTGAAGAAAAAACACGGGCTAAAAATGGTTGTTTCACTTCACCCACATGAGGTCAGATGGAGCCCCTGAAGGTCATTTAGTTAACTACTACTTTTGTATGACCTCGCAAAATGTTTGTGTTCTCTCACAATAAGTTTTGCATATTGTTACCTCACTATGCTTTCTTCCTTCTGTTCCTTCTGCCTCTTCAGCCTCTCCCTGTCTTCTGCTGCTCCTGCTGTAGTCACTCATCCTCCAGAGTTCGTGTCTCCAGGCTCCTCATGTAGAGCTGACAGGCCAGCTGTCCGCTGCTCCACCATCCAGCCTGTTCGCTCTACCTGTCGAGCCGAGAGACACAGGCTGTAGACAAACTGCATTAGAAATCCAACATTACATCAAATAACATTAAAGACTGAATACTGTCCATATTTCTTAAAGTACGATTTTAGTTTTCATGTAGTTGCTGTGTGTGAAATCACTGCAGTGAACGGACTACATAACTTCATTGTGGGTCCTGATCATGATGCAGGCTGAATACACTGTAACTACACTTCAATAAATAAATTGTCTTCACGTATCAAACTCGCATTTTCAGATGATATCTCAGGCCTAGATAAACAAGTGATTGTTGCGCATAATTTGGGCATGTGATGCAGTCTGATCGCTGTAAACACAGAAATACTGCAGTGCCACTGCACGTAATGCTGATGGGTGCATGGACCTCCACTGTCCTCGTGTGGTTAAAGGACAAGAGTTTTCTAACCTCCACCTGAGACACCATCACCTTGTTTTTCGGTGCCGGAAAAAAAACATTTTCTTTGTCCCCTCACGGTCCTGGGCCTGAATCACTGTAAAGAATCATTCAATAAGTGAGTTGATCCATGTGCGTACATGTCCAAGTTGATTTGGGATTTATAAAAGGAAAATGCTCACTGGTGTGCCATAATTTCCATTCATTAATTCCAATTTTATAAAATATAATTCGAAACTAAAGTCAGCCAACTTGACTAATTAACAAAAACCTTTTGCGCTAAAGGGAAGATGTTGATGTGAGCACCACTTCCACCGTAAATAAATAAACTTTAACCCACACTGGACATGCGCAGTCATGTAAATCCCAAACCACAACCCCAACAGGTGTGGCCAATTGTGCTTTTCATGACAAAGCAACGTGAATGCTTGTGGAGAAAAAAAGTGGGAAGTCGCAGAAACATGAGCAACAGAGATAAAGGTGTTAAAGTCCGACCAGATCCAACGTAGGATTATAACCGTCTGAACCCACTGGTGAAGACAACGCACCGACCTGGAGAGACTCCTGAAGACAGTAAGAGACAACACACTGATGTCTACACACAGAAAAACACACAGCTTCAACACACACAGAAACACACACACGAAACACAGGACACAATAACTTGAAAGGCTTTTATTTTTAAAGCATGACTTGTCTGACATGACATGTCTCTGGTCTTATGACAAATTAGAGAGAAATGGACTATGTTAACTGGTCAGCTGAACGTGTCTGTGGTTGTAAATTGTTTTTTCCTGTTAACAACATTTTCCGTAACAAACAGCAGCTTTGATACAGTGACTGAATGTTAGACATGTTTCCTCAAACAGGAGACCAAAAACGGATCAGGCATGTTTGGACAGAGAAAACGTGAACAAAGATTTAAATCTGAGGAGAACTACGTTATCTTGTCCTGTTTCACATCTGTTGAGCATGAAAACCACAGAGGCATTCAGCTGTCTACACACTTGCTTGTGTTTTCAAAGATGACCTTGTCTGTGCTCACAAGATAGAATGAAGAATGACACCTGAAACCGTCAGGTGAAACCCCCTCGAAAATCCATGCTGGTAGCTTGTAGCTGATAACGACCTTGACCAGTTTGAGCTGGGCTTTTGACAGCTGGTGTGTTCACTAACAGCTCCTATTCTTACAAGTAACCAGCTTACATTTCCACCAACTACCAGCTCGTATTTTTTGTTATGACCAGTTACCAGCTAAGTAGTAAAAAAAACAAAAAAGTGACACAAGATCTCAATATTTAGTTCACCAGGTAGAATGACAACACGATCAGAGGCTGCACAAGTGTTTTTTCTAAAGTCAGTTTTACCTGAAACGTTCAACAGGATTTAGATAATTTGTCAAACTGAGTAGAATATAAATAGAATATAACAGAAAAGTTTGAGAGGTGTTAAAATTCAGCCTATTAAACTTGTTGTTGTGAATGTTTTGAAATCAGAACAGGAAGAAGATGCTGATTCAGAAGTTTGAAAACCAACCACCAACTGTCTCTGGCACAATGTTTTCTTCAGACTGATCTGATCAGGTGCAGCTCGTCAGTAAGTCAGACACAAAACTGATGTTTTAACATCTTAATTAACAGCTTACATCTAAAATCAGAGACGTGTTTGTGTTTGTAGTCATTTGTCTGGAAGGTTCACTTTATTCACATCACGCAATGAAAAGCCGGGCTTGCAGGAAAACACTGTAAACATTCATTAATTATGTTATAATACTGTTAAATTTATGTATCAGTAAAATGATTTGAAACATTCGGCCGTATTTAGAAAACCTCTCTGAGGAAGTTTCAGACTGCAGTTGTCTCAGCAGCATTTGATGCAGTGACATCAGGATAATCTGTGCAGATTTTATTTAATTCTATTGTTTAGTTAAACTTAGTAGAATTTATCTGATGCTTGGATTTTACAGTCTCTGTGTTCTTTGAGTCTTAAAGACGATGAATAAGTAATGAGCTGACAACATACTGGTGAAGGAACAACTGTAATTTAATAAACTCCTCCTGGTTTATTAAAGTTAATTTCAGATTTTCTTATAACGTCACAATTTGAGATCCAATAGTTTTTATAAACCTTGTAGATTTTAATTGATTGGAAACATTCTGTATACTAGTAAACTAGGTTATCCATGGTGGTATTTGGGGTTAAACATCTGGACAGATATTTATTTTGTTGAATAAATGAACTGAAGGATTTGTGAGAAATGTTTGAATTTTCTTCATTTTATTTCAGGGAGCAGAAGAAACACAAAGGAGACACACAGATGGACAGGAAAGTTCAGCTGGAGCTGAAAAAGGGAGTCAGAACGAGATAGAAGAAACTGAAGTGGTTTGCTGCTGCTGCTGCTTATTCAGCCTGACTGACTGTGATCACAGCAACATGGAATCAGAAGAGAAACATAGAAGAAGAGGAAGACGAGCATCATGTTTCAGCAGAGCAGTCAGAAGGATCAGGAGGGTCCTGTCCAGGATTTGTGGAGATAGGTCTCCATCTTCCCTTGATTATGGTCACACTAGACACATGGGTGTCTCCTATAGAGAGAACAATTCAGATTTAAATCGGGTTATACTCCCACTCAGAGAGCGTTTTGTTTCTTCTATTGTTCATGGTGAACTTGCAATCCCCCGGGTCCATTATGGCTGTTCAGATCCATTTGAGCTGCAGTCTCTGTGGTCTGACAGCATGTCAGAAGCACCTGTTACAGCTGTGAGCTCCTCAGTCACAAACACCCAGCCGACCCGTCCTCACCTCCAGCTGTCCTCAGATCCTGGTTGGAGTCAAAGAGGCTCCAGCTGTTTGCCTCGTTCTCACAGCGTTCCCTCACTGAGTCAGATAAGCTGTGCAGAGAACAAGACCTTCAGACCATCACAGAGCTTACCTGACATGCTGTTAAAAAGCAGCTTTGAGGAGTTTACACCTGATATCACTGTTGATGAGGACGATGAAAGCTACCGGTTCCTGTGCTCCTGCCCAGGCCTGTACCAGTGCAGTGTGACGGGCCTGGTGTTCCACATGGAGGGAGAAGGGGACGTGGTTTACAGGATTGTCTCTTGGGACAGGAGGCTACTGGCCCAACATCACAAGAAGCCTGCAGGACCCCTGTTTGACATCAAATGTCTGCAGCAGTCTGTGTGTCGGCTTCATCTCCCACACTGTGAGATCCCATCCACAGCTGGATGTCCATTCTTGTCAGTCGCTCACCTGAATGATGAGGGCATCGAGTTCATCCCCCCTCAGAAGATAACAGAAACTCATGTGATCATCAACATCTCAGGGTTTTCTGCTTTCGGTAACGTCAAGGATGAAGACTCACCTCCTGAGCCGGTCCGAGCGCTGGTTCTGCTGTTCTACAGGCCTGCAGATGATCAAAATCTCACATCCTTCCTGAATGTGTTGATGCTTCCGAGGAACGTCGTGCTCCAGGATGTGCAACGCATCAGAAAGAAATTAGTAGGACATGAGCTCTACATAGAGACATCCTCACACTGTAAACTGCTGCCAGGGCAGGAATACACACTGTCCACTTGTCCTGAAGACGACTCGGTTCTAGTTCAACCGAAGGATGCAGAATTTGATGAGGAGTCATATGACAACTACATCCCATCATTCCAGGTGACATTAAAAACTGTTATTTTAAATTTGAAGGTGCTTCTGAGAGACACCAACAGCTCTCACATTGTTTGGGAAAGAGAGGTTTTTCTTCCGTCTGCCGGACTAAAGAAACAATGTGTCCAGGGCAGCTCAGACCAGGTTCTGAAGGACATACGGAGCAGCTTCATCCAGGGGATATCGGGACCTGGCCTCAAACGTCTGGTGGACAAACTGCTTGAGAAAGAGGTGCTGATTGATTCCGAGAGGGAGTCAGCGGACAAGATGCAAAACAAAAGAGAACAAGCTCGTTTTGTTTTCGACACAGTGAAAGATAAAGGTGCCAGTTCAGAGATGATTGAGGTCCTCCATGTGGTCGACCCCTTCCTCTGTAAACATCTTGGGCTGATAGTCACCTGAATGAACAGGTGCTAAATCAGAACATGTTGACCTGCTGGTTAGAAACTGATCATCAAAGTGAAAAAGACAAAAAAAAGGAAAACAATTCTTCCAGAACTTCTATCCAAAAGCTCTGACCTCCTTCCCAGAATTCCGACCCCAATCCCAGAACCCTGAGTTCAAATTAGGATTTGGAGAAAAAGTCAGAACTCCAAGCTCAAAACTAGAACTCTGAATTCAATGCCACACTTACCCTTTTCCCAGAACTCTGACTTCTTCTTTCGACCTTTGACCCCCCCCTCCCCGATTTCCACGCTTAAACCCAGAGCTCCCGTTTCAATCCCAGAAATCCAAACCCTTTTTCCTAGAAGTCCTCCCAGAACTCTGACCCCAATCCCAGGACCCTGAGTTCAAAGTCAGAACTCTGAGAACAAAAGCCAGAATGGTAATTATGGACCATTTTTAATTGTTGAATCTATTTAATGTTTTTTAGCTGATGAATCTTTATGACATTTTTAACCAGATATCTCGAACACAGTCCGTTTCACTGTTTTTATGATATTTATCACCTGATTCTTTGAACACTGGCACTTCATATGTTTGATTTCAGCACTTTTGTCTGTTTATTTTCTTACATTCTGTGTTTGTTGCTGTCATGTTGCTTTCTGTAAAGTCCTCAACAAGAACCAGGTGTCATTAAATCTTAACTCCAGCTAAAAACTAATGGGACTCCTCAGGTACAGCAGGTAGAGCGTCTGTATTCAGGTCGCCCTTTTATTTAGATGTCACTTATTGTCAGTAGTGTCAGTAACACTGACTCTGCAGCTGAGTCACAGTGATTCCAGGTGAGATCATGACCTCATGTGACTGAAGAGAAACATCACTTTTCAGCCTGGTGTGAGTCTTTGAATTAATCTTAAAGGAACTTAATGTCCCTCCTCTTATTCTGCTGTACAATAAATGATCTCATCTTACTGTGTCTGAAAATAACAGCTGTCTTTAGTTGATGTTATACCTTCATCAGCCAGCAGGGGGAGTCACCTGCTGTTAATAATGTGAGAGCTGTTTGGACCGAGTCAGAACTTTACTGTCATGAAACAAGATGAGAGGCTTCTGTTTAAAACACTGTTCTGACAAATGAGCATGTTTCTGATGTTATATCATGTTTATGTATGAATGTAAAACTTAATATCATTAGGTACTCTGACATCGTTTCAGTCTCAGGTGTTGGATGATTTGTTTCCAGCGGGTGAAAAAGGAACAAAAAAAGAAAGAAAACATGTTTTTGTACTGAGTATCATTGTTACTGTATCACTGAATATTCATGTCAATAAAATACTCTCTAATATTGAAACTGACGTTGGTCTAAAAGTACAATTTTTGTTTGACTGTAAGATTGAAATTTGTGTCATTTTGAACACAGAATAATCTACATTCATGACCTTAAATTTAATGTTCATAAAACTGAATTGAAGACATTTTAAGGCTGTTTAAAGGACCTTTGCTGTCATCAAACCTACAGGAGGATTTATTGGTGTATCATGGATGTATTAAGAGATTTGTAGTTGTGCATTGAGTCATTAAGTGGTAACACCATCTGTGACCTCAGCACTCAGGAAGTCACACCAGATTTGAACACAAAGATGTCTCAGTCCCGAATCTGTTGTGGCAAATAATTCATCCACCCATTGAGTTTCTTTATGAAACTGTGATGTGAAACCCTGACCAGCTCATGTTTTGGGCTGTTGTGATTGAAACTGGATAACTTCACATTCATTAACACTCATCTATTCTGAAAAAACACATGGACGCACTTATTAAGTTTGATTTCAAGACCTTCAGGGTAAACAATGTTTCTGGTTCATATTCTGGCCTGATTTGACTCATTTAACTTCATATTTCTGATATTAGCTACAAATCTTGGCAGATAAATGGACAAAGTTGTATATTTCAGCACTTGAATGAACCATTTATGCTCGTCATTGTGAATATCAGGTCACAGTCAGGACACTCAAAACAAACTGTGACAGTAATCACTCATATTTTATTTGATTGAATGTATCTTCGACAGACAAGTTTCAGTCTAACAGATGTATGACTGCACATTAAAGGTCCCATTTGTCAGACGGTTGATTGCTGAGTCTCATTCTCAACTCGTCAAATACTGACGCTTTGTGTTGGTAGGTCGTAAACTGTAGACATCATCAAGTATCAAACAGTGTACTAACATCAAACATATGAAGCGTCAGTGATCGGTCAGAATCAGGTGGTGAACGTCATAAAAAACAGTCTGCATTCAAGATATTTGGTTTAAAATGTTAAAAAAATGATACAATAATTTAAAACAATGAACTGAAATAGATTCAACATTGAAAAACCGCCCATATCTAAACTTCATCAAAGATCTGTTCTTGGAAAATGGGTCAGAGTTTTGAGTCATTTTCCATCCATTTTCCTTGCGCGTCTTCTTCTTCTTTTTCATCCTACGTCCTTTTTTTGGCATCTAAGTAGTCGCGCGCCGTTAATCACACGCAGGAAGGTCAGAGTTCTGGGAAAAGGGCAGGAGTTCAGGGATTGAAGTCAGAGTTCAGTGTTTGAGCTAATGATCATGATCAGATCAGCCCAAGATGTTCACAGAGGAACGGGTTGACCTCACAGAGGAACTCAATCATCTCTGAACTGGCAGCTTCACCTTTCCTCCTCACTGTGTCGATAACAAATCGAGCTTTGTCTGCTCTGTTTAGCATCTCGTCCGCTGACTCCCTCTCAGAATCAGTCAGCACCTTTTTCTCAAACAGTTTGTCCAGCAGACTCTTGAGAACAGGTCCTGATATCCCCTCGATGAAGCTGCTCCGTATGTCAAACAGCTTCTCGTGTGAAGGCAGATTCAGAGCGCTCTGTCTACAGGACTTTGTTAGTCCAGCAGATGAAAGACAAACTCGTCTCTCCCAGACACTGTGTCTGTTGGTGTCTCTCAGAAACAGTTTAATATGTTTCAGGATTTTCTCCAAATCCACCTCAAATGATGTAAAATAGTTGTCATAGTTGTCACAGTGAAATTCTGCTGTTGTTGGCTGAACTAGAACCGAGTCGTCTTCAGGACAAGTGGACAGTGTGTATTCCTGCCCTGGCAGCAATTCACAGTATGGGGATGTTCCTATGTAGAGCTCATCTCCTACTAAGATCTTCCTGGTGCGTCGCACATCTTGGACCGAGACGTTACCTGGTAGCATCAACACATTGAGGAGGGATTCAAGATCAGGATCATCTGCAGGCCTGTAGAACAGCAGAACCAGCGCTCGGACCGGCTCTGGAGGTGAGTCTTCATCCTTGACGTTACCATAACCAGAAAACCCTGAGATGTTGATGATCACATGAGTTTCTGTTATCTTATGAGGGGGGATGAACTCGATGCTCTCATCATTCAGGTGAGCGACTGACAAGAATGGACATCCAGCTGTGGATGGGATCTCACAGTGTGGGAGATGAAGCCGACACACAGACTGCTGCAGACATTTGATGTCAAACAGGGGTCCTGCAGGCTTCTTGTGATGTTGGGCCAGTAGCCTCCTGTCCCAAGAGACAATCCTGTAAACCACGTCCCCTTCTCCCTCCATGTGGAACACCAGGCCCGTCACACTGCACTGGTACAGGCCTGGGCAGGAGCACAGGAACCGGTAGCTTTCATCGTCCTCATCAACAGTGATGTCAGGTGTAAACTCCTCAAAGCTGCTTTTTAACAGCATGTCAGGTAAGCTCTGTGATGGTCTGAAGGTCTTGTTCTCTGCACAGCTTATCTGACTCAGTGAGGGAACGCTGTGAGAACGAGGCAAACAGCTGGAGCCTCTTTGACTCCAACCAGGATCTGAGGACAGCTGGAGGTGAGGACGGGTCGGCTGGGTGTTTGTGACTGAGGAGCTCACAGCTGGAACAGGAGCCTCCATTTTAACCAGGACGTCACTGTCACCTCCTGCCTCACATCCAGACGGTTGAGGCTTGTCGTTTATATTTTCTCGAATTCCTGCAGCGTTGACAACAGAGCTGTAGCTCGAGAAAACATCATCCAGAGGTTCTAACGCTTGATCAAAGTCGAATGATAATGCATGGGACTGAACCATGAGGTCTTTTAGTTTAAGGGGGGATTGAACAGCTGACACAGTTGGCAAGGTGTTTGTGACCGAGGACTTCACATCTATTAGAGATGTCTCCATTTCCATCTGTGCATCACTTTCAGCTCCTGATACATTTTCAGACTGCGCAGACATAATCTCAGATCTATTTTCTGCACTTTCAGGGCTGCGGCTACGACTGTTGCAGCCTAATGTTGTCTGATGATCATCAATACAGACACTGAGAGACATGAAGGGTTGAAGGATGTCACCTCCTGACACACCTTCACATTGCAAAGACATCAAGTCAAATGCATTTTGTACTCCACTTTCCTTAGAGCAGACAGTCGAGTCATCCTGATCGACTCTCCTACCTTTTTTCTTTCTTCTGACTCTGAAGCGTCCGGAGTTTTCCTCCCAGGGTTGAGAACTTGAAGAGGATGGGGAGGAAGGAGGGATAACCAAAGAGAAGGGCTGAGGGTAAGTGTCAGTGTGGACAGAGGAAGAGGTCGGGTCAAATTCAGCTTGCGTAACGGTCTTGGTCTTCGCAAGAGCTATTTGTTCTCGATCAGAAGGCAAGAAGACTTCTGTTCCGCTCCATAAAGAATCTGAGTGTTGTTGAAGGTGAGAACTGACCAGTAGAGAGTCTTCAGTCGAGTAGTTCCCAGCAGCAACAGGTGGCAACGTTTCTTCTAAAGCACTGAATTTGACTCCAAGCTTTATTTTTAAGTGCAATGGAATTCTACATTCACCTTGTGTTAAGCGTTCTCCAGACCTTTGAGTGGAACTGTGACCAGTGTCATACCATGGTACAGATTGAAGTCTGGATCCTTGGAGAACCACATGCCTGTTTCCTAGTCCCAGGAATTTGCTAACTGACGGCCCACATGAACTTATATTTATTTTACCAGAATGCATAGCAGATTGTTTTATGTCTGGGTCACAGTAGACTGCTGAGAGTACAGCTCTTCTCTCCACAACCTCATAGTTAGTGTTTCTGCGGTAGACACAGCTCCTGTGGAGTAACTGGTGGAGGCTTGACAATTTCAACAATTGCTGTTGAAGGCTGTAGACAAATTTTGACATTAAACTACCCTCCTCAGATAACGTATCATCTGCAGTCATCATTTCGTCAGAGATGGAACTTTCACCTGCTTGATGTTTGTATAATAACTTTTCCTTCAGCTCTTCCTGAGTCTCTGGTGTGTCACCTGTCTTCTTACAGCTTCCTGCCTCATACCCAGCAGAGGGGGCACAGGCAGGTTTTCCACTTTTTTGTCCCATCTTTTCTGGATCTTTGAAACACTTCTTTCGTGTTGGCTTCTGTGTCTTTCATCTGGCGCCACACCCTGAAATCAAGCAGAGTACGAAAAAATTAAATCCTTTTAAATGTATGATGTTGTTTGCTGTTTTCACATTTACGCTAATGTGCAGGTTACAATTTCCAGAAAGCACACACACACACACAGTGCAGGTACAGACTGGTGTGAAATGCCAGTGTGGAATAAAGCTAAACGCATGGACATCAGAATTAGAGGTGCTGAGGAGGTTGCTGCACCCCTCAAAATCAGACAAAATAAAAACCTATAGTTCCTATAGAATTCCTTTATTTGTCCCACAGGGACATTTCTGAATCGAGCAACCAAAGACATCAGGGCGTTGATCACTCTGTCAAACTGGCCCAGAGAGTTCAACCCCGCCAACATTAGCCAACTGCAGTTACTGCCACTGTGCAGTGAAACATGTAGGCCAGCAGCACAACAGGATGTGTGATTCTGTCATAGCTATAGTTCTCGTAACCAGAGCTTCCTCTAAAATGTTGAGGTTTGACAGAGAACATGATGATGGACATGAAGCAAACACTGATCATTTGATCCTGAAACCTGATGTAACTCTGTGTAAGTCAAGTTTAGATTATTAACACAAAACACAATAAGCTAATAATAAACTGATGATCATTATGGATCATACTACCCAATAGTATATAAAGTATTCACTGATATACGTGTGATTCTGAAATGTAAGATTGAAATGGAATGTATTTATGATGCAATGTAATGTACAGAGATAGAAGATGAAATGTAATCATCCATGTCAACTCTGTAGTTTGCATGTTACAACATGTGGAAGAAGTAGTTCCTATCAACTGGGATTATTTTACAATACACTGGTGATGGTAGTTCCTCTCTACTGTGTCGACCGTTGATGAGTTTAAGTATCACTCCTTTAATATGAAAGTCGTTCCTATAGAAGAGAAACTTTTGGATTTTGGAAGTATTGATCCGCTCAACACATCGATCTGTGTGATTAATACATCAACATAAATAACATGTAGGCCTAAAAAAACTTTACTGCCGTCTGCATCAAAAACTCTGAGGTGTGTTTGTGTTTGTGTTTGTGTGTGTGTGTGTGTGTGTGTGTGTGTGTGTGTGTGTGTGTGTGTGTGTGTGTGTGTGTGTGTGTGTGTGTGTGTGGACATCAGTATCTCTTACTGTCTTCAGGATTCTCTCCGGGTCGGTGTTTTGTTTTTATCGGTGGATCTGGACTGCTGCAGTCCCTCATTGGATCTGATCAGAGGACACGGGAAGATTTCTCCGTCTCTGTTGTTCATGTGTGTCTGTGACTGACACCAGTAGGCTTACACAATGTACCTCAGGCTTCCGTGTCACTGTGCTGAAGGGTATTTCCAACATACATGGCACTTCCCTGGTAACATCAAAACATCATTTAAAAGCTTTACATGTTAACAAAAAAGCTGAAAAGCATTTTTTCACCTTCACTCATTAAATCTCACCTGGAACTATAATAACAGTGTTGCTTTCCTCTGACAAGACTCGACTCTTTCACAGGTTTATGTCCCCATTTATTACTATAAGGCTGAAAAACGCAAACATCTATGAAAACCTTTAAATCCTGCAGATCTGCTAGACCGCAAGAACTTTTTAACCTCCACCTGAGACACAATCATCTCGTTTTCGGTGCCATAAATATTAATTTTCTTCATCCCCCCGTTTATGGTGCAAATAAAATTAGAAACTAAAGGCAGACAAATTGATGAAACAATTCTTTATTTAAACAAAAATCTTTGGTGCTAAAGGGAAGATGTTAATGTGAGCACCACTTCTATCGTCTATGATTAACTTTAACCCACACTCAGACATGCGCAATCATGTAAATCACAAACCACAACCCCAGCAGGGGTGGCCGACAATGCTTCAATCAACGTGGATGATTGTGAAACAAAAAGTGAGAAGTCGCAGACACACGAGCAACAGAGATAAAAGTGTTAAAGTCCGACCAGATCCAACGAGGGACTAGAGCTGTCCGAACCCACCGGTGAAGACAACACACGACCTGGAGAGACTCCTGAAGACAGTAAGAGACAACACACTGATGTCTACACACACAGAAACACACACACAGGAAACACACACAGCTTCAACACACACACAGGAAACACAGGACACAGTAACTTAACAGACTTTCATTTTTAAAGGATGACTTTGTCTCTGGTCATGTGACAGATTAGAGAGAACTGGACTATGTTAACTGGTCCGCTGAACGCATCGGTGGTTGTAAATTTGTTTTCCTGTTTATAACGTCTACTGTTACAACCAGCAGCTTTGATAGAGTGACTGAATGTTAGACATGTTTCCTCAAATAGGAGCCCAAACACAGATCAGCTGTGTCTGTACAGAGAAAACCTGAACAAAGAGGCATGTCCGAGGAGAACTATGTCATCACTTCCTGTTTCACATCTGTTGAGCATGAAAACCACAGAAGCATTCAGCCGACAGTAACATCAGATGTCACCTGAGTACTGAATACATTTTATTTAAGTGTTTGAGTTCTGGAATAGTGTGGTCAAAGTTTAAATGTTAAAAAAGGAGTATTTTCAGATGTCTTGCCGAAGGATGTCTCGATCAGGTTTTTTGTACCCCGATCCGAGTCCTTTAATATTTAGTATCTGCCAATACCGAGTCCCAATCCGATACTGAGCCTTAACTAATATTTTCCTGGATAATACAGCTGCATTAAGAAAAAAAGTACCTGCATCCAAGCTGTTCCTTAACAGGTTTTTTTTTATTTTGTTGAAACAAAGTATATACTTTCATATGGCTCTTTCTTATTCTGCATATGTTATTCAAACACTGGCCTCCACCTTCCTGGTGTTAGCAGGTGAGTCTGTGACGCTGCACTGTGACAGCAGACACTCGTGTGCAGCAGCTGAAGTGTGTCAACCTTGGTTCCTCCATATCATCCACTGCTTATTACATATTCTTTACATTGTCACGAAAAATGACGTGGACACGTTGCTTGTCTATTTCAAACACGTCATCTCCTCGATTGCCTGTTTTACATGCTCTTCTGTATGAGACCCACGAAACTCAAAAGTGGAGTACATGTCATGCTGAGATGGTAGTACATACTGGGAATAACTCCAGGTGACGAAGAAAACCCTGGTCCTCTAACACGGAGATGAGCTGGTTATCCAGAGCGATTAATTTTATGACCCTCTCTGTAATATTTGTGAACATGTCGCTGAGGATATTTCTCTTAACTTTTGAAAGTAACCGTGACTGTTTGCTGTAAAATTCAAAATTGCCGATTCCGATCAGCAGAAAATGCCCAGATCGGCCGATCCCGATCGGATCGGGACTAGTCTTGCCCTTTTTAAAGTGGGCGTTTCTGTAGAATGACAGAAAACATAAATGTAATTAAACAAACATGATAATTATATAAATGTAATTAAAGCAGTTTTTGAGGAACAACAGCTGCTTCCTGAAGTCTTATCGCAGGTTTCCACTCGTTTAGATGCCGACACGATGGTATGAGACGCATCCTCTCTCTTATAGTGTTCACGATTGATATATGTTTCTAAAATCTAAAACAACTTAAAGGAATAATAATTTAATTTTAAATCCTCTGCTTTATTTTAGGTTCTGGGACCAGAAGAAAAATACAAAGCTGTTTTAAAAGTTTCTATTTGAGATGAAGTTGTAAAAGTAAAAGAAGAGATGGAGCAAACAGAGGGAGCACCTCCTCCTCCTCCTCCTCCTCCTCTCCCTGCTCAGCATGATACAGACTGCGGTAAGAAGTCAGATGACTCACCAGGGACTGAAGAGGAAGAGCTGATGAAAGATGGAGATGAGCCATTATGCAAAAATCAAGGAGGTCAAACCTCTGTCTCAGAAAAACAGATGACTGCAGATGAGAAGTGTTCAGAGGAAGGTGTTCAAGATGAACTGTCGAGACAAGAAGCCAGAGGTTGGCCTCTTAGATCTGCCTCTACTTTCTCTTTACCTGTTCTCGGGCCATACCATGTAATCAGGGGGGATGGTCTTCCTTCTCCTTCACAAAAACAACGGCTCGGTGCTGTTTTCGAAGGATCCAGAACTAGAGAGAAATCAGAAGGACAAGTGACTCACAATATATTTTCCTCGCCTACATCAATCTGGATACCACAAGTACATTATAGTCAACATATACCATCAGATAAATGGAAGCACACAGGATATTCTCCCTCTCTTAGCATCCTACCCATTGAACATTTACCTACCAGAAAAAGAATTTGGGCTTCCTCTAGATTTGATTCAAGTGATAAATTAATACTTGGAGAGAATAAGGAAACGTATCCCTCCACTGCAGCAGATCCTACACCAGGACACAGTCAGGATGATACCTGGAGAACTGAGCTGTATGCAACAGCTGGTCCATCCACCTTTCAGCCCTCCACCACAGACAACAAAGATTCAGACTCTGCTGCATGCTATGACAGAGAAAAGGGAGTTGAGTTAGGGAGTTCTGGTAGCACAGTGGGTGGTCATGATAAACCGCCAAGACAAGAAGTCAGCATATTGCCTTCCAGAATATCCTTCGTTTTGCCTCCCCGTATTATCGGGTCGTCCATGCACAGTAGGGGTCGTCTTCCTTCTCCTTCACGAAAATATCCAAACCGCGCTGTTGTGCGAGGATCCAGAACTATAGAAAAATCGAAAGGACAAGTGCCTCACAATATACTACCTTACCAAGGCCCGTTAGATGTTTCCCCTTTTTCCTCACCTACCACATCTACATCAAACAGGAATCATTTCCTAAGTCCATATGTACCATCATATGAAAGGGCACACGCAGAATATTCTCCTTCTCTTTACATCCCATCCATTGAACATTTACCCACCATCTCGGATTGGAGAACGGGAAAACAAATGAGAGCTTCCTCTAGTTTTGATTCAACTAATGAGTTAATCCTTGGAGAGAGTAAGAAAATGTATCCCTCCGCTACACCAGGACACAGTCAGGATAATACCAGGGAAACAGCCATTACAGGGAAGCCATTACTTGGAACATCAAACAGAGGATATTTTCTGACTGGTTCCAGTTCAACAAAAATACAATCTGACCCTCAAAAGCCTGATGGTAGTGCCAGAGAAGAAATGTTTCCACCTGTTACTGCTGAGAACTTCTTAACTGAAAACCCTCACCTTCAACAGCTTTCACGTCTCTGTTGGTCTTATAACACATCCTCACTGAGTCAAATACCCTCTGCAAAGAACAGGACCTTAACACAGGCTGAAAACTTGTCTGACATGCCATTAGACTTAGCTATGAAGCGTATACCTAAAGTGACTGATGATACTGACTCCTCTGACTTTGATTGTGACACTTCTGAACGCAGCAAAATAAAGTCAGCTGTGACACATAAAAGAAAATCAAAAATCCACAGCTCCAGAAGGAGGGAGAAATCAAAGAAATCTTCCCCATGTGTTGCTGCTGCTGTTGATTCCTCTGACAACACATTAGATCAACCTTCACCTGGTCCACTCAGAGAAACAGTGATAAAGACTCTCTCCACTGCAGCAGATGCTACACCAGGTCACGGTCAGGATAGAACCAGGGGAACAGCCAGTCCAAGGAAGCCATTATTTGGAACATCAGGCAGAGGTTATTTTCTGTCTGGTTTCAGTTCAACACAAATACACTCTGACCCTCAAAAGCCTGACGGTAGTGCCAGAGATGAAATGTTTCCACCTACTGCTGGGAACTTCTTAACTGAAAACCCTCACCTTCAACTGTTTTTTCCTCCCACTTGTTCTTATAACACATTCTCACCGAGTCAAATACCCTCTGCGAAGAACAGGACCTTAACACAGGCTGAAAACGTGTCTGACATGTCATTAGACTTATCTACAAAGCATATATCTAAAATGACTGCTGATACTGACTCCTCTGACTCTGATTGTGACACTTCTGAACTCGGCAAAATAAAGTCAGCTGTGAAACATGAAAGAAAATCAAAAATCCACAGCTCCAGAAGGAAGAAGAAATCAAAGAAATCTTCTCCTGGTGTTCCTTCTACTGTTGATTCCACTGACTACATGTTAGATCGACCTTCACCTGGTCCACTCAGAGAAACAGTGATAAAGACTCTCTCCACTGCAGAAGATGCTACACCAGGTCACAGTCAGGATAGAACCAGGGAAACTGGGCTGCATGCAACAGCTGGTCCACCCAACCGTCAACACTCCTTGTCTTCCGAGGTTCCTGATTTTCGTTTAGTAGTTCAGATCAGCAGTTCTGAGGACGACGACAGCTGTAGCTACAGGCCTGTTGCCTGCAGTGCAGGAAGTGGAGAAAGTAGATATGAGATAATGTCTGCGCAGTCTGAAAACGCGTCAGGAGCTGATAGTGATGCACAAATGGAAATGGAGACATCTCTAACAGATGTAAAGTTCTCAGTCACAAACACCTTGCCAACTGTGTCAGCTGTTCAATCCCCTTTTGAACTACCAGACTTCAGGGTTTTGTCAGAATTACCCAACTTTAATCCAGATTTAGAATTCGATAATCTCTTCTCTAGCTTCTTTGCTACTGTCGACACTGCAAGAAGTATAGAAAATATAAATGACAAGCCTCAGCCGTCTGAATGTGAGGCAGGAGGTGACGATGACGTCCTGGTTAAAATGGAGGCTCCTGTTACAGCTGTGAGCTCCTCAGTCACAAACACCCAGCCGACCCGTCCTCACCTCCAGCTGTCCTCAGATCCTGGTTGGAGTCAAAGAGGCTCCAGCTGTTTGCCTCGTTCTCACAGCGTTCCCTCACTGAGTCAGATAAGCTGTGCAGAGAACAAGACCTTCAGACCATCACAGAGCTTACCTGACATGCTGTTAAAAAGCAGCTTTGAGGAGTTTACACCTGATATCACTGTTGATGAGGACGATGAAAGCTACCGGTTCCTGTGCTCCTGCCCAGGCCTGTACCAGTGCAGTGTGACGGGCCTGGTGTTCCACATGGAGGGAGAAGGGGACGTGGTTTACAGGATTGTCTCTTGGGACAGGAGGCTACTGGCCCAACATCACAAGAAGCCTGCAGGACCCCTGTTTGACATCAAATGTCTGCAGCAGTCTGTGTGTCGGCTTCATCTCCCACACTGTGAGATCCCATCCACAGCTGGATGTCCATTCTTGTCAGTCGCTCACCTGAATGATGAGAGCATCGAGTTCATCCCCCCTCATAAGATAACAGAAACTCATGTGATCATCAACATCTCAGGGTTTTCTGCTTTCGGTAACGTCAAGGATGAAGACTCACCTCCTGAGCCGGTCCGAGCGCTGGTTCTGCTGTTCTACAGGCCTGCAGATGATCCTGATCTTGAATCTCAGCTCAATGTGTTGATGCTACCAGGTAACGTCATGCTCCGTGATGTGCAGCGCACCCGTAAAAAACTAGTAGGAGATGAGCTCTACATAGAGACGCATCCACACTGTAAACTGCTGCCAGGTCAGGAATACGCACTGTCCACTTGTCCTGAAGACGACTCGGTTCTAGTTCAACCGCCAACAGCAGAATTTGACTGTGACAACTATGATAACTACTTTACATCATTCCAGGTGGATTTAGAGAAAATTCTGAAATATATTAAACTGTTTCTGAGAGACACCAACAGACACAGTGTCTGGGAGAGACGAGTTTGTCTTTCATCAGCTGGACTAACAAAGTCCTGTAGACAGAGAGCTCTGAATCTGCCTCCAAAGAAGAGGCTGTTGAAGATACGGAGCAGCTTCATCGAGGGGATATCAGGACCTGTTCTCAAGAGTCTGGTGGACAAACTGCTTGAGATAGAGGTGCTAACTGATTTTGAGAGGGAGTCAGCGGACGAGATGCTAAACAGAGGAGACAAAGCTCGTTTTGTTATCGACACAGTGAGGCAGAAAGGCACAGCTGCCAGTTCAGAGATGATTGAGTTCCTCCGTGAGGTCGACCCCTACCTCTGTAAACATATTGGCCTGATAGTCACCTGAATGAACATGTGATACCGTCAGAACCTGTTGACCTGCTGATTAGAAACTGATCATCAAATTGAAAAGGACAAAAAGAGAAAAAAAAATACAGTGTTCTTCCATAGCTCCGAATTCTATCCCAAAACTCTGACTTCTTTCCTAGAATTTCAACCCCAAATCCATTTTCCCAGAACTCTGACCTCCTCCCAAACCCTGAACTTCAACTTCAATCCCAGTACTCCAGCCTTTTTCCTAGAACTCTGACCTTCCTCCCAGAATTCTGACTCCAATCCCAGAACCCTGAGTTCAAAGTCAGAATCTGGAGGAAAAAGTCAGAACTCCAAGTCCAAAACCAAAACTCTGACTTCAATCCTTAAACTAAAACCCTTTTCCGAGAACACCATCTTCTTACCCAGAACTCTCAGTTCAAGGTTAGAATTAGGAGCAAAAAGTCAGAAGTCCTTGCCCAAAACCAGAACTCTGAATTCAATCCCAACATTCTTACCCTTTTCCCAGAACTCCGACTCCGACTTCTTCTTTAGAACTCTGCCCACCCCTCCCTGAAGTCCACGCTTAAACCCAGAACTAGTGATGTTCGATACCACCGATTTCCTTTCCGATCCGATACTGAGTAAAATTCAGGCTGGTATTGGCAATACCGATCCGATTTGATACTTTGTGCAAACATACCTAATGTGTCTGGTAAATCTAAAAAAAAGCAGCGTATTTCAAATCATAGCTTCATAAAGAAAACAAGACATCAGAGTATTTATTTATTTAGTTTAAAATCAAAGGGCAAAAAAAAAGATGGGCCTACTCTGCACTGAATGCTTAATTTTATTTAAGGCCCCCACACACCGCCCAGAGTGAAATCAACATCCAACTGCCTTTAACCAACCACCCCGTTGCCTCTTGTCTGACCCGCTCGGCAGAAAAGTTGCATTGAACATACCGCTTTGACGTGCTGCCAACTCCACAGACGCGTGTACTTTTGCGCTTGCACGAGATGCAGTAAGCCTCCTTAACAGAGGATGGCGCTACTCTCGTGTCAGTACTCCAAAACAAGAAAACAGGAAATGACGGAGGGGAGTGCATATAAAAACAAAGTGCACACAGTATTGGTTCAGCATTCGTTCGTCCCGAGAAAACATTTGTGGACTAAATACTTGGCATTGCTTGAAAGATGATTAAGGCTGAGCTGACATGCGTTGTGTGCTCTCGGGCGCATTATTATACGAAGATGTGGTTATGTGGTTTTTTTACCATCGTCATTTCCGCCCCTTCCACACACCGCGTTGATTCGCTAGCACATCGCTGATCAGAATGGTCATACAGCTGGCACACAACCAGAGTATCCAATGGCTCAGACGTCCGACAGCCCACCTCCTCAGACTTCGCATGTTGAATAACAGCAGACGCTGTCCGCATGGTTCTAAAATCGATCCACACATCACTACCCAGAACTCCCACTTCAATCCCAGAAATCCAAACCCTTTATCCTAGAAGTCTGAATTTCCTCCCAGAACTCTGACCCTTTTTCCAGAACTTCTTAACCAGAATTCTGACCTCAAACCCAAAACCCAAAATTTTTTCTCGGAACTCTGATCTTCCTCCAAGAACGTCGACCTCAATCCCAGGACCAAAGACAAGTTCTCAAAGTCAGAACTCTGAAAAAATAAGCCAGAATTGTAGTTATGGACAGTTTTTAAATGCTGAATCTATTGAATATTTTTTAACTAATGAGTCTTTATGACATTTTTAACCAGATATCTTGAACACAGTTGGTTTCTGTTTTTATGATATTTATCACCTGATTCTTTGATCACTGATGCTTCGTATGTTTGATTTCAGCACTTTTTTCTCTTTATTTTCTTACATTCTGTGTTTGTTGCTGTCATGTTGCTTTCTGTAAAGTCCCCAACAAGAACCAGGAGTCATTAAATCTTAACTCCAGGACTCCTCAGGTACAGCAGGTAGAGTGTCTGTATTCAGGCAGCCCTTTTATTTAGATGTCGCTTATTGTCAGTAGTGTCAGTAACACTGTGACTCTGCAGCTCAGTCACAGTGATTCCAGGTGAGATCATGACCTCATGTGACTGAAGAGAAACAACACTTTTCAGCCTGGTGTGAGTCTTTGAATTAATCTTAAAGCAACTTAATGTCTCTCCTTTTATTCTGTTGTACAGTAAATGATCTCATCTTACTGTCTCAAAATAACAGCTGTCTTTAGTTGATGTTATACCTTCATCAGCCAGCAGGGGGAGTCACCTGCTGTTAATAATGTGAGAGCTGTTTGGACTGAGTCAGAACTTTACTATCATGAAACAAGATGAGAACCTTCTGTTTAAAACACTGCTCTGACAAACAAGCACATGTTTCTGATTTCATATCATGTTTATGTATGAATGTAAAACTTAATATCATTTGGTACTCTGACATCGTTTCAGTCTCAGGTGTTGGATGATTTGTTTCCAGCGGGTGAAAAAGGAACAAAATAAGAAAGAAAACATGTTTTTGTACTGAGTATCATTGTTACTGTATCACTGAATATTCATGTCAATAAAATACTCTCTAATATTGAAACTGACGTTGGTCTAAAAGTACATTTTTTGTTGGACTGTAAGATTGAAGTTTGTCTCATTTTGGATACAGAAGAATTTACATTCCTGACCTTAAATTTAATATTTATAAAACTGAATTTAAGACATTTTAAGGCTGTTTAAAGGACCTTTGCTGTCATCAAACCTACAGGAAGATTTATTGGTGCATCATGGATGTATTAAGAGAATTGTAGTTGTGCATTAAAGTCATTAAGTGGTAACACCATCTGTGACCTCAGCACTCAGTAGATCACACCAGATTTAGACACAAAGCTGTCTCAGTTCATATTTCAGCTGAAATGTCTGTTGTAATTTCTATTAAAGATATCTGGTCTGTCTGTTGAATGTCTGCTTGGCTGGTCTGAACAAACAGCTAGATGCAAATCTCTCGGCAGGTCCAGAATCTGTTTTACCAAGTAATGCATCCAAGTCAACATCCAACCAAGTTTCTTCATAAAACATTGATATGAAACAGTTACCAGCTTACATTAAACACTGTTTGTGGTTCATATTCTGGCTTGATGTGACTCATTTAACTTCACATTTGTGAAATAAGTTTGCAAATCTTGGCAGATAAATGGACAAAAATGTCTTTTTCAGCACTTGAATTAACCATTTTTGCTCGTCATTGTGAATATCAGGTCACAGTCAGGACACTCGAAACAAGCTGTGACGGTAATCACCAGCTCATACTTTATTTGACTGAATGTATCTTCGACAGACAAGTTTCAGTCTAATGGCAGATGTATGAATCTTCAGGAATACAGGCCCAGGATGATGGCAAGGCTATTTGCTGTCTCTCCTCGAAGAAGGGAGAAATAGTCAATGTAAAGATGTGAAAATGATCCTGAATCAGTTTGAAGGATTCATGAAAATTTTTACTGATGGGTCAAAGGATCCTGTCTCGGGGAAAACTGGGGCTGGGATTTTTGTTGCAGATGAGAATCTTCAATTCAGCATTCGCTTATCAGACAATTTATCTGTATTTTCAGCTGAACTGTTGGCAATTTTAAAAGCTTTGGAGTGGATAGAACAAAATAAGCCTCAGAACAATGTTATTTGTTCAGATTCTGCTGCGGCTTTGGTGGCTCTAGAAGAAGGCTCTTCTAGTGCCCGCCCAGATCTGGTCATGGAGATTCTGTGTTGTCTCTTAAGAATTGAGAGTTCAGGGTGCCATGTGTGCTTTATGTGGGTGCCTGGACACTTTGGGGTAGAGGGAAATGAAGTTGCCGACAGGTTGGCTAGAGAGTCATTGTCTAAAGAAAATATAGAATTGAATGTCATGATGGGTAAGAGTGAATGTGTGAGTATCTGTAATGAAAAACTTGAGTTGCAGTGGCAGAATGAGTGGAACCAGGAGCAGAGGGGAAGGCATTATTTTTGTTTGCAACCCTCAGTAAAGTGTAAAAAATTGAGAAGTATGTTTGGGCGGAAGGATGAAGTTGTTTTAACGAGGCTGAGGCTGGGACATTGCTGTCTGGCCAGCTGCTTAAAAGTCATAGGTAAGCATGAGAATGGGTTGTGTGAGTGTGGAGAATTGGAGACGGTGGTGCATGTGCTTCTTTCTTGCAAGCTATATTCCAATCAGAGACGACAGCTGTTTATAGACCTGTATGATCTGGGTCTGTCTGTGATTTCCTTTCGAGGTATCTTTACAACAGGAGAAAAATCAGACTCCTTTGGGAGGGCAGTATTAAAATTTCTGCACTCTGCTGGATTATATGAGAAAATCTAATTAAGTAGTTCTGGGTATGTCCGGTGGAGGGCAGCATTACGCTGGATAGCGTACAGCCTGCCGGAAATCAAGAAGAAGAGAAGAAGAAGATGGCAAGGCTGGAGACGCCGTGACGCACATTGGGACTTCCGTGAGATCGATAGCTGTGTTTACTGTGTCTCTCTCCTTCTCCGTCTATCTTGCTGTATTATTCTTCCTCGATTTCTTAGTCTTCATAGTCACACAAGTTGTACCGTAGCTAACGCTAGACTCTGTGTACCTGTACGTATTTTGTTGAACTGAGCTTCTTTTACTGGGTAGTTTGTTGTTGCCCGGTTAGCTTCCTCAGACTAGCTTAGCTCATTGCTTCTTTGTCTTTCACCACAGTCAACACAGCCTCGATAAACAAGTGTTACGATGGCCTGTGCTGACTGTTCTGCAGTTACTGATAGGGTGTCTCTACTAGAGAGACGTGTCCGTGAGCTAGAGCAGCTTCTTTCAGCTAGAAACACGGGCACCGCAGATAGTGTTAGCCCCGGGCCTGATAGCAGGCCTGCTAGCCTTAGCACTAGCTCAGTCTCGTCGGCAGCTGCTGTGGAGTTTGTCCCTGCTCGGTCGCGGCGTGGGAGAGGGTGCAGGAGCAGGTCACCGGTTGTGTGGGGTGGTCAGCAGTCACCCCTCCCGACTGCTAACCAGTTTTCTGTCCTTGCTAGCCCAGTTGCTAGCCCGGCTGGCTCGCGTGACTCCCCAGCCCCGGCCGACGGGGCTAAACTCCACACGCTAGTGATAGGGGACTCCATTACCCGCAACGTTAAGCTAGCGTCGTCAGCCACTGTTTACTGTTAACCTGGGGCCAGAGCTTCCGACATAGAAGCTAATCTTAGGGTGCTGGCATCACGCAGGGCTAAACAGGGAACTCAGACACACAGCACCACACGATACAGCAACATTGTAATTCATGCCGGTGCCAACAATATTCGTCAGAAGCAGTCTGAGATTACAAAAGATAGCCTAGCCAGGACTTTTCAGGCTGCAAGAAAGATGTGTCGGCATCGATTAATTGTCTCTGGTCCCTTACCCCAGCGGGGTAATGATGAGACGTACAGTAGGCTTACAGCTATGAACCGCTGGCTGGCGCGTCACTGTAGGGAGCAGGGATACAGGTTCGTTGATAACTGGCCCTCTTTCTGGGGTCGCCCCCACCTGCTGAGAGCAGATGGCCTTCATCCTACTGGAGTCGGCGCTGCTGTTGTGTCTAGCAATATAGACAGGTGTTTGAAGCAGGTTTGACACAAGGGATGTAACACTCAGCAGGTCGCAGGTCTCTAGAGAGCCTGCTAGTGTTATTGTTAGTGGTGGTATGGAGTCTACTAGCCTAGTTAACATGGTTGGTCAGGGACATGGCACTGAGTGCCAGACTGATAGCTTAGTTCATAACATTGAGACTGTCACCTTCCCTCGCCACTTCTTCATTGAATCATCCTCTAAATGTGTAAATCATAACAATCTAATTTTGATCTCCACCTCTGACAGTGGGGAAATGTCTCAGCAAGCACCTTACACAGTCTTACATAATAAAATACCAAAGCTAATCACTACTGCATCCCGGCATCCCTACCTGCACAGGCAGCTAAAACCTACCACTACTAAAAGGTACCTTGTTCCAATCCCTAAATTATCTACCATAAGCTCCACCGAATGGCCGGTCACTGGAAACTGCTCCAATGAGCTTAAAACCCTCAAATTTGGTTTTATCAATATTAGATCACTCTCAACCAAAGCCTTACTGATTAATAATTTGATCACTGAGCATAAGCTGGACATGATTGGCTTATGTGAAACATGGCTGAAACCTAATACCTTTCTGCCATTAAATGAAGCCTCTCCTCCTGACTATAACTACGCCCATGTTGCTCGGGCCTCTAAACAGGGGGGAGGTGTTGCTCTGATCTACAAATCTATTCTCAGCCTAAACTCTAACCAGGATATTAAATTTACCTCATTTGAGGCTCTGGTGTTAAAACCATCCTCATCAAATGGCAACAGCCTTGTCCAGGGAACAGGCTTTCACCTGGTTGTATTGTACAGACCTCCAGGGCCTTACTCGAATTTAGTGAATTTATTGCAGATCTTGTGACTCGCTCAGATAAAATCCTAATCATTGGGGATTTCAATATCCACTTAAACAAGCCCTCTGACCCCCTAGGGAAAGCTTTTTTGAGACTTCTTGATACTTCCAACTTTATTCAGCTTGTCCATGAACCCACTCATTCCAGTGGAAACACTTTGGATTTGATAATCTCCCATGGACTTGATGTGTCAGCCCTGAACGTGGCCTCTGTCTCCTCTGCTGTTTCGGACCACTTTCTCATTACGTTTGAAGCGTCATTAGCCTGTCCCTATGTCAATGACACAAATGTTTTTACTTCTCGTCATATCAGCCCAGCAATCACAGAGACGCTCCGTGATAAAGTCCCCAGTGTCCTGGCTCCGTTTGTGACTGCGACAAAACCTGTGGAAAGCCTCACAAATGAAGTGAACTCAGTACTTACTTCGCTCCTCGATTCTGTGGCACCGGTCTCTACCAGGACAGGACGATCAAAGAAATCTACTCCCTGGTTCACTGAAGAAACCCGAGATCTCAAGCAGGCCTGCAGGAAAATGGAACGAGCATGGCGTAAATCTAAATTGGAAGTTTTCTATCTTGCCTGGCATGATAGTGTACTAAACTATAAGCGTGCTCTAAATACTGCTAGAACAGCATATTTCTCCAGCCTAATAAACAAAAATAAACACAATCCTAGATTTCTCTTTAACACCGTGGCTAAACTTACTCATAAACCTCAGTCGGTGAGCTGTGCACCCTTCAATGCAAATGATTTCTTAGATTTCTTTTGCAATAAAATTGATGAGATCAGAATTAAAATTAATTCATCATCTCCGGCTTCCTCCTCAAAGTTTGTTGAAAAGTATCCTGCTGCCAATTCTCAGTTAGTCTCAGCTCTAAACACTTTTGAAAATATCTCCCTTGAGATATTGTCCAAAATTGTCTCATCCTCAAAACCAACTACCTGCGTCCTGGACCCCTTTCCGGCAAAACTGTTTAAAGAACTATGGCCAGCACTGGGACCTACGATGTTAAACATTGTCAACACATCTCTTATGACTGGTGTTGTCCCTTCCAGTTTTAAGTCTGCTGTGGTTAAGCCTCTACTGAAGAAACCACACCTCGACCCAGGATCACTAAATAACTATCGACCAGTATCCAACCTTCCCTTCTTCTCTAAAATCTTAGAAAGAGTCGTGTCCCAACAACTTTCAGGCTACCTACTCCATAATAATCTCCTGGAACCTTTTCAGTCAGCTTTCAGAGCCTGTCACTCCACCGAAACCGCCCTTACTAAAGTGGCAAATGACATTTTGCTTAACTTAGACTCTAACTCGACCTCAGTGCTCATGTTACTGGATCTCAGCGCTGCATTTGATACTATAGATCATGGCATACTGTCAGACCGACTTGAAAGTCAATTTGGCATCTCTGGCCTGGCCCTAGCCTGGCTAAAATCGTACCTGTCCGAAAGAACACAATGTGTTTCCTACAATGGCACTTCATCAATTTTTACTGCTGTGAAGTATGGAGTTCCCCAGGGTTCTGTTCTGGGCCCTTTGCTTTTCTCTTTATATATTTCACCTCTCGGCCAAATTATTCGGAGCTATGGAATACATTTCCACTGCTATGCGAACGACACTCAGCTGTATGTGCCCCTAAAAGCTGACGACAAATCTCAAATCACGATACTAGAGACCTGCCTATGTGCAGTGAAGAAGTGGATGTCTGAAAATTTCCTGCTCCTAAATTCGGAAAAAAACTGAGATGCTGGTCATCACTCCAGCCAGCCAGAGACACCATGTTAATCAGGTGACTGTAACTCTGGACAACTGCGTTATTTCTCAAAGCTCAACCGTCAAGAATCTAGGTGTTACTTTTGATTCTACACTCTCTTTTGATCAGCACATCAAAGAAATTACCAAGATCGCCTTCTATCACCTGCGCAATGTAGCTAAAATTAGGTCTTTCCTGTCCATGGCGGACGCAGAGATCCTGATTCATGTCTTTGTCTCCTCGAGGCTGGATTACTGCAACGCCTTATTTTCAGGTCTTCCACGTGAGAGCACTAAAAGTCTTCAGATGGTTCAGAATGCTGCAGCCAGAGTTTTAACACGTACGAGAAAATTTGATCATATTACACCAATCTTAGCGTCTCTGCACTGGCTCTCCATCTAAGATCAGACTTTAAGGTGCTGCTGATGACATACAAAGCTGTACACGGCCTTGCCCCGTCGTACATGTCAGATCTAATTAAACCATATATTCCAACTCGGGCATTATGCTCTCAAAATTCAGGGCTCCTGATGGTTCCCAGGATCAAGAAGCAGTCAGCTGGCTGCAGGGCTTTTTCCTATCGGGCTCCTTTCCTCTGGAATAACCTCCCAGCTGACATCAGACAATCTGGCTCTGTTGACGCCTTTAAATCTAAACTCAAAACTCACTTCTTTGACGTAGCCTTTAATTAGCCCTTGATACCAAAAGTAAGCTTCTTCAGTGGGTCGGTGTCAGTCTCAATGAGTTCCTATAGTATTAGATTACATTGTGCTGCCGACGAGAAACAATCTGTCTTTTCTGATCAATATTGCATTTCTCTAACCTTCGTTTTTGTTTTCTGTTCCCACAAGCTGTGTCACTCTCTACACTCTCTATAGCTTCCTCCTCCTCCTCCTCTTCCTTTTCTCTCTCCTCCTTCTCCTTTCTCTTCCTCCCCTCTTTCTTTCAGGCTCCCTTCTGATGGACCACGGCCTCCTGGGACCATCTACTTTTTCCGGGCTCCTGCTGCCTTGAAATACTGACTGATCTGGATCGTCACACCCCGGGCTCTGCTGGATCCCTGCTCTCCTCTGCTCCAACACCTCCTCATATCTATATTTCTGTAAATCTTGATGCCTCTCTCTCACTATTACTAATGATCTTGTGTGGCCTGCCCTCTTCCAGGTCACCATGGTGGACAGGAGGTCGTCTGGTTTGGGCACCACTTGGTGATGCCTCGTCCTGCTCGGTCGTCTCCTGGATCCACTCAATTTACATATAACTTGTATCAGACTTTCTGTTGATGTAACTTGTAAACTGTGATTTGTTGCTCTTTTCTGTACACGCAACATCTATTGCATGTCTGTCCGTCCTGGAAGAGGGATCCTCCTCTGTGGCTCTTCCTGAGGTTTCTTCCATTGTTTTTTTTTTACCCTGTTAAAAGGTTTTTTTTCCATCAACATGTGAAGTTTTTCCTCACTCGAATCGAGGGTCTAAGGACAGAGGATGTTGTTCACTGTACAGATTGTAAAGCTCACTGAGGCAATGTGATTGTGATTTTGGGCTATATAAATAAAATTGATTTGATTTGATTTGATTATGACTGCACATTAAAGGTCCCATTTGCAGTGTTGGGCAAGTTACTTTTAAAATGTAGTGTTTGCTTGTTACTCGTTACTTCTTAAAAAAAGTAATCCTTTACTTTACTTAGTTACCCTCTATGGAAAGTAACTTTTTACATTACTCGTTACTTTTACGTTAGAACCCATCTCATTTCCTAAATGTTTATAGGCCACAAAGTTCTACTATGGAGGACACAACAGGTATTTCTTTTGTGCTCTTTATTATGAAAACTGCCACAAACAGAACACTTGACAAGGAAACAACAATACAAACAATAGTACCAAATAGCAAAGCCTCGATGCATCTTAAGGGGCACAAAACACATGAATACATAACTCTTACATTAAACAGGCTACGCTGAAATTGGTGTAAAGCAATAAAGCAAATTGACTCGACATATCATTTCCCCGGGGATCTTGAGCTACTAATTCATGTTAGCATTTTTTGCTTTCAAATGCTTGGTGAGGTTGGCTGTTGAGTTTACAGCAGTGGACAAAAGTTTCTGTCCAGGGGAGAGTGTACACCTCACACTCAAATTCTTCCCCTTATTTTCAGTCCGTTCCAAATAATGGGAATACTTCCAACCCACAAACGTTACCGTCGGTTGTGGTTGCTCCGCCGCGCTTGCCGTCATGACTGACTGCTCTCTGCATGCTATTGCTAGTACCATCTTCAGTGTGGAATGAGAGCCGCGACTATTGTGCAAGTGCTCAGCTGAGGCAGTGTCGCTGTCAAATCTGTCCCTGCGAAAAGTAACGTTGTGCCTAAATGAAAAAGGAACTATGTTTCGTTACCATAATATTTTCAGTAGTACACGTTACACTACTTTTTACCCGAAAAAATTAGTTTGTAACGCGTTACAGTGACGTAACTACTGCCCATTTGTAAGATGGTTGATTGCTGAGTCTCGTTCTCAACTCATCAAATACTGACGCTTCGTGATGGTAGGTCGTAAATTATAGACATCATCAAGCATCAAAAAGCACGCTAACATCAAACATACGAAGCGTCAGTGATCGGTCAGAATCAGGTGGTGAACGGCATAAAAAACACAGTCTGCATTCAAGATATTTGGTTTGAAATGTTATAAAATGATACATTATGTTAAAAAAAAGATCTGAAATGGATTCAACATTTAAAAACTGTCCATATCTAAACTTCATCAACGATCTGGGAAAGAAGTTCGAGTTCTTGGAAAATGGGTCAGAGTTTTGACTCTGAGGTCAGGGTTCTAACTTGGTATTAGAATTCTGAGAGGAAGGTCAGAGTTCTAGGAAAGGGGTTTTGGAGTTAAGACATTGCAATCAGAGTTCAGTGTTTGAGCTCAGATCAGTTTCAACAAGATCATGATCAAATCAGCCCAAGATGTTTACAGAGGAACGGGTCGACCTCTTGGAGGACCTCGATCATCTCTGAACTGGCAGCTTCACCTTTCCTCCTCACTGTGTCGATAACAAATCGAGCTTTGTCTGCTCTGTTTTGCATCTCGTCCGCTGACTCCCTCTCAGAATCAGTCAGCACCTTTTTCTCAAACAGTTTGTCCAGCAGACTCTTCAGAACAGGTCCTGATATCCCCTCGATGAAGCTGCTCCGTATGTCAGACAGAATCTGGACTGAGATGCCCTGCAGACAGAGTCTCTTTAGTCCAGCAGATAGAAGACAAACCTCTCTTTCCCAAACTATGTGAGAGCTGTTGGTGTTTCTCAGAAGCACCTTCATATTCAACATGACTGTTTTGAATCTGACCTGGAATGATGGGATGTAGTTGTCATAGTTGTCACAATGAAATTCAGCTTCTTTCGGTTGAACTAGAAGCGAGTCGTCTTCAAGACAAGTGGACAGTGTGTATTCCTGCCCTGGCAGCAGTTTACAGTGTGAGGATGTCTCTATGTAGAACTCATCTCCTACTAAGATCTTCCTAGAGTGTTGCACATTTCGAAGCACGACGTTTCCTGGCAGCATCAACACATTGAGGAGGGATATGAGCTCATTCAGGGGCCTGTAGAACAGCAGAACCAGCGCTGGGACTGGGACAAGTGGTGATGCTTCATTTCTAACATTACCATAACCAGAAAACCCTGAGATGTTGATGATCACATGAGTTTCTGTTATCTTCTGAGGGGGGATGAACTCGATGCCCTCATCATTCAGGTGAGCGACTGACAAGAATGGACATCCAGCTGTGGATGGGATCTCACAGTGTGGGAGATGAAGCCGACACACAGACTGCTGCAGACATTTGATGTCAAACAGGGGTCCTGCAGGCTTCTTGTGATGTTGGGCCAGTAGCCTCCTGTCCCAAGAGACAATCCTGTAAACCACGTCCCCTTCTCCCTCCATGTGGAACACCAGGCCCGTCACACTGCACTGGTACAGGCCTGGGCAGGAGCACAGGAACCGGTAGCTTTCATCGTCCTCATCAACAGTGATGTCAGGTGTAAACTCCTCAAAGCTGCTTTTTAACAGCATGTCAGGTAAGCTCTGTGATGGTCTGAAGGTCTTGTTCTCTGCACAGCTTATCTGACTCAGTGAGGGAACGCTGTGAGAACGAGGCAAACAGCTGGAGCCTCTTTGACTCCAACCAGGATCTGAGGACAGCTGGAGGTGAGGACGGGTCGGCTGGGTGTTTGTGACTGAGGAGCTCACAGCTGTAACAGGTGCCTCCATTTTAACCAGGACGTCACTGTCACCTGCTAACACGCTCTCAGGCTGCACAGACAACTGCTCAAACAAGAGATTCAAATCAGCTGGGAGAGTTTGCTCTGAACGAGGGACTAACAAAACAGGATCTTCTCTGTCGGCGTCACACTGGGATGCTGATAAAACCGCAGTCTCATCGTTGGTTTCGCTGCTGTAGTCGAGGCTCAAGCTCTGCTTGCCTCGTTGTCCGGAGTAAGAGACGGAATCAAACTCATCTTTCAGTTGGGTCGGTTTGTTCAGGCGGTCAAGACGTTTCCTAGATTCAGAAGAACTTTCACAATCATTTGCACACAAGATGGGAGAAGGAGAATTTTCAGGATATCTGCTGATGTTTTTGTTTGGCAGCTTATCCGATAAGAGAGGAGAGCTGGTCGACAAGCTGCCATGTTCTGACACTCTCTCTGGGGTACTTCTGTTTTCTTTCTCCACCACCTTAACTTCACTTTTGCTGCTGCAGGCGAGACTCCATCTGGTGACTGACTGTTTGTTAGAGAGGCCTGATTGTTCAAGACACAGCTGATGTTTAATTCTGGTAGTAGTACTTCTGGACCGGGCTGAGCTGATGGGCTTTTTAGATCGTTGGGTACAAGGACGTGGTTGTGAGCCGTGAAGATGTCGCCTCAATTTATGACGCCGATTATAATTATGAGGTCTCAAGATGGCAGAGGGAGAAGAAGGGGGGTGACTGTCGGGAACGCCCTCCTCTGACAACGTCTTTTTCTGAGACCTCCGTTTTCCTGAGACACATCCTTGATTTTTGGAAAATGACACATCTCCGTATTTTCCCATTCTTTGTCCCATCTTTTCTTCTGTTGTCAACTCAATCTCAAGTAGAAACCTTTAAAACAGCTTTCTCTGTGTTTTTCTTCTGGACCCAGACCCTGAAGCAAAGCAGAGGATGGAAAATCAAAACCAGATGTTGGATTTTAACACACAGTTTTTCCTGAAGTGTTCAACAGAACACTGGAATTTGATATAACTTTCTTATTTCACAGATTTTATAGTTGTTAAATGGTTTTATGAATATGTTGAGGCTATGTTTTTAAATATATTTTGTTCAAATTTGAAACAATAACTCTTGTTTTTCGGGACTGATAACCATAATGGTACAGTTTTGTTTCAAGGCAACGCACCCCCCAAAAATGTTTTTTTGAAATATCTTTAGATGGTGTTTATTTGGTCTATTTTCATGAAAAGGGGGTTTTATACATCCACTGGTCAAAAATCCCACTTAAACCCACTGAAATCAGGCTTTTTTGTGTGATGGTAATGTGTAAACTCTGCATCAGCCCCCGCTAAGTGATGACGTGGTATCAACATCCAGTGGTGGCGCTTAAATAAAGAAGGACTCTGGGATTCAATCCATTAAGGACGTTTTAGCCTCGTTTATGCCTATGAAAGCTGCTCAGTGCTGTTTTGAGGACTAAAAAGTTCAAATTCAAAGATATGAAAATAATTGGATCACCGACCGAGCCGGCTAACTTCCGGTTTGAAGGGGGATAGAATAAATGTATTGTGCGGCTCCTCTAGACTTTTCAAATGTTACTGGACTGAATGGCTCAAGTTCGGACCGTGAAACGAGTCACATCACGGGGTTGAGACGGTCAATATAACGTATCCACCGTTTTACAGACGCTTCTTTCACAGTGGCTATATCGTTGTTTTCTTGCATTTATAGAAGTCATAGTAAAGAAAATATATATATACTTAATTATATATTTATTAATTCTGCTGGCAAAGTTCCACATTCATAAATGTAAATTCAACAGTCAAAAAACCTAATTTTACATCTTTTTTCCATGAAGTTGTACATTTTATTAATTTGATTTCTGGCTTTTTAAATGGTTGACCTGTGTTTAAAAGACCGTTTATGTTGGTGGAAAAGCGGCATTAGTGTCTCATGTTTGTCTCAACAGACTCGCGGACGTGACGTGTGACAGTGAACACGTCACAATACGTAGATTGGACCGTTAGATGGAGCTGACGTGTCACGTGTCGCTCCTGCACAGCTGTTTTCTATAATGGCGCGATGACGTGTCGCAGGAGTCACTCATTTCAGCCTGTCTTAAATGTAATGTGACATTTCTGGGAGTCTGTGTGTTCAAAGAGTCAACAGGACCCCGACAGGACTCACAGAGGAGTTCGCACCGGGGGAAGTCCTGTGTGTGTTGATCAGAGTTGTCTCTTACCGAGTGAGGACAGCCGTCTTCAGAACCGAGGTGTTGTCTTCGCAGATGTCTTCCCTCGTTGGATCTGGTCGGAGGACGCAGGCGGACATTCCTCGATCTCTGTTGGAACTTCCTTGTTCCGCAGTCGGCTTCAGGTTTCCAGTGAAGTTTACTTTCGGTTTCACAGGCGACTTTCACAAAACTCTGGAGGGAGAGAGAGAGAGACGCCACGTGTGCGCAAGTCACATTTTTGTGTCCATTGAAAGTGGTTTTGGAGTCGGGCTCCTTTATTAATCTCTAAATAATCGAAATATGACTGAAGTTAATTCTATAAAAAGGTCAAATGTGTCACAAAACAAACTGTCAAAATAATCGCAATATCACTTTTTGACCATATCCTGCAGTCTTATTTTGGAGAAGTTCAAACTCAAAATGTGAAACTGTATAAACAAACTAACCTTACAGAACAACACAATTATACTGTTTTTCTGTGTTATTATGTTTCTGACTCTGCCACCTTTCTAGCTTCAAACATTGTTCTGAGAGCAACTCGTTTATTCACTGCTGGAAACTAGTTTGTAATTTTACCTCATTAATATTGTAAATATTAAAATCCAGAGTTTGAATTTCTTCTCCACAACTACAGAGTGATGATTTAAAGTCTTAACATGTCTTAAATGTATCAAATACTTGATTTAATTTCATGAATTTTAACCTTTCTGTATTTCTGAAATTAAAAAAAAAAATCTTAACCTGACAGTCTCACAATTATCACACTTTAGAGATCAATATCAGTTTTAGATATTGGGAGTATTGGCATGAGTATTCAGTAATACAGGAACAATGATAAACAGCACAAATATCTTTCCTCTGCTTTATTCGCTGGAAGTAAAACATTCGACAGTTAAAACCAGAAACCCAAATGATGCTCAGTTTTTAAAATAAAAAAGAACCAAGACATGATATTAAACATACATGATATAAAATCAGAAACGTGTTTATTTGTCAGAACAGCGTTTTAAACAGAAGCCTCTCTCTGGTTTCATGACAGTAAAGTTCTGACTCGGTCCAAACAGCTCTCACATTATTAACAGCAGGTGACTCCCCCTGCTGGCTGATGGAGGTATAACATCAACTAAAGACAGCTGTTATTTTGAGACACAGTAAGATGAGATCATTTATTGTACAGTAGAATAAGAGGAGGGACATTAAGTTCCTTTAAGATTAATTCAAAGACTCACACCAGGCTGAAAAGTGTTGTTTCTCTTCAGCCACATGAGGTCATGATCTCACCTGGATCTGTTTAATGACACCTGGTTCTTGTTGGGAACGTTACAGAAAGCAACACAACAGCAACAAACACAGAATGTAAAAAAATAAAAAGTGACAAAAGTGCTGAAATCAAACATACCAAGCGTCGGTGATCAAATAATCAGGTGATAAACATCATAAAAACAGTAAAACAGACTTTGTTCAAGATATCTGGTAAAAACTGCACACAAGTAAAATATTTTTTAGAAAATTCAATAAAATATAAAACTGTCCTTACTGATTTGTGCTTAGCCCTTAAAATAATATCATATTATCAAGAAGGGCAACAGAAAAACAAAACAAAATAAAGTTAAAATAAGCAGACAAAAGTGCTGAAATCAAACATGCAAAGGGTCAGAGACGATAGGAATCAGGAGATAAACATCATTAAAAGTGTAACAGACTGTGTGGAGACTGTTCAAGATATAGCAAGATAATGAGCCTGAACACACCTCAAGCTGCCTGAAGACTCATTTCCTCATCATTAGTCAAGCGTTCTTTGACATCACAAGAAGATTTGTGGAACACTGTCAAAGCACTAACTTGTAGAGTCCATGCCAGCTTGAGTCCATGCTGTCGTTAAAGCAGAAAGGGGACAAACCACAAAGATATTCTGACACTCCAGGACATTTTTCAAAGATTCAACTTTTTCGCTAAAAACAACAAACGCAAAAGTGTTTTGTTTAGTGGTCCCAGACTGTTTGACCTCATGGTGCCTTCAAACCAAACGTGAAGAAATACTTGCTGAAATTCTTGGTGAACTGCCCAGTTCTCAGCTGCAGTTTATTAATAGGTGTGTTAAAATCAGTAAACTGTGACCAGCAAGTCGACGTAGACTAAATCAATGTGTAAACACTGATTTCTCTGTGATCTGAATCAATAAATGGATCAGAAGGATGTGAATAAACAACATAATAATGACATCTTGTAAAAAGCCTGAATTCATGGTCTTCATGGTCTGTAGGCCAGACGACAATCAAACAACTTTTAAAAATGCTTTGGAGTTCGGATCGATCAGAGCTATGCTGTGCTGAGACATATTTTCAAAACTTACCAGGTAACCAGACTTTCTCGTTCATTTCCCTCCACGGGAGCTCCTTATTTTTTCCTGTCTCAGTACAAGTAGATGTGTCATCGTACAGCTCTGGGTGTCTGCAAGTGATTATTCTCCTGTCCGTCATTGTTGTTCCTGTTCAATGTCTGGACAGCAGCAACAATAACATCTATTCACATCTTATCGTTGACTTTTTATGTAATCTAGATGCACAAATAATTCACCTTCTGTTTGGTCTGATCGACCATCACTGTATGTATTCATAGTTCCCCTATCTCAGACAAGGAAACTGATGAAACTTGGGAAACAGTCTTTTCACATTTATAATAGATACGTCGAAGCCAGTTCTTTGTTAGTTTCTCTGACAGAATGTGCAGCATAGTGGTGCAGTGGTTAGCACCGTTTCCTCACAGCCAGAAGGTCCTTGGTGGTTAAGAGCAGTGGTTAAATTGGCTTTTGTATGGAGGGGGAGCCCTTCTTCAATCAGGGGCCATTATCTCTCAAAATATTTTTTTTTTTATCGTGCACCATCAGCATAATACATATTTCACCATCAATCTACACTGTAATTTGTAAAACATATTCACAATATACATAATCAATTCACATATTAGCAACATTTATTTATGGTCATCAATACACATCAATTATTTGCATTGTTTACACCTCACCATCAATTCATAAAGTTATTTATATCTCACATGCATCTGCGTGCATCAAACCACATATCAGCAGACAATTTAACTTATAACTTTCCAAATTGGATTCAGTTCAAGTTTCTGCCCCTCCTGTCTCTTCCTACATCCTATATGGTCTGCCGACCTCCAGGTGCCGTTTTTTTTCTTGTTTGGCCAGGGTTTTTTTTCCCTTACGTCATTATGGAGTTCAATGCCGAGAAATGTGTCGCTCATTCGACACTAGAGGAGTTTCACTCATGTACTAAAGAGCATTTAATTTCTCTGGCTAGTTTCCTTGAAATCCCAGTGACTAAGCAAATGAGGAAACAATCTATTAAAGCTGAATCTCGTCTGTATTGTCTAAAAAGGGTCTTCTGCTGAGTGATGCGACTGTGAAGGGTGCAGATTCTGGTGTGGGTGAAGCGGTCTGTCTCAAAGAGTTGGAGATTGAGATGCGCCGTTTAGATTTAAAAGAGAAGAAGTTGGGTAATGAGATGGAGGTGAGGAAGATGGAGGAAGAAACAAAACAGGCAGGTTCGACTGAAAGAGCTGGAGCTGCTGCAGTCCTCCGCATCCCCGTTTCACTCCTCCTCCAGTGGTTTTGACGTAAGTAAATGCATTCGTTTTGTTCCGTCTTTTAATGAAAAAAGTTGTTGAGAAATATTTTACCTTGTTTGAACGTGTCTCTAAGACCTTGAAGTGGCCCAAACAGGTGTGGACCTTACTTTTGCAGTGCGTGTTCACAGGTAAAGCTCAGGATGCTTATGCGTCTTTGTCATCAGAGCTGAGCCTGGATTATGGGCGTATGAGTTGGTGCCCGAGGCATATCGTCAGAAGTTCCGACGTTTTAAAAAGTCGGATGACCAGACATGCGTGGAATTTGGTGCTTGTGGAAGACTTTAAAATTGCCTGCCTGAACAGGTTGTGACACACATCAATGACTGTAAGGCACTGAATGTGTCTGAAGCTGCTGTGCTTGCGGATGAGTACGTTTTGACGCATAGGGACAGTTATGATAGGCCGCAACCCCCCTGGGGCCCAGTTTCTCTGCACCCTGGTCCCCTGTGTTACAGAAGTTGAGTGGGGATGGGGGTGTGACATCAAGAGTTAAGGAGAGTGACAGGGTTTGTTTTATTTGTAAAAAGCGTGGTCAAACTGTTAATTACTGTTTTGCTTTAAACAAAAGAAATGGGTCTCCTAAAGCTGTCAATCTGTTAAAAACCGAACACTCACTGGGTCAGTTTCACAGCGGGTCCAGTTCATCTCTCTCCCCTCCTGAACGGTCTCTTCCAGAGAAACCTGATGAGGTGTTTTTGCCTTTCATTATGAAGGGTTCAGTCTCGCTGACTGCTGGTGGACCGAAAGTTCCTGTTGTTATTTTGAGGGACAGTGCAGCTTCTCAGTCTGTCATTTTGAAAGGAGTGTTGCTTCTGTCTGAAACATCTTCAACTGAGTCAGCTGTGCTAGTTCGTGGGTTCGACATGAAATCTGTGGGGGTTCCGTTGCACACCGTTTACCTGGACTCAGAGATAGTTACTGGGCTGGTTGTTGTCGGGGTCAGTGATGAGTTTCCTGTGGAGGGAGTTTCTTTGATCCTGGGGAACGATTTGGCGGGTGGGAAGGTCCTGCTTAATCCTGAAGTGACCGCTGTGTCTGAGAGTCCGGATGACTTGGTGGAAAAGCTGATTCACCTGTTTCCGCTTTACCCGATTCCTATTGTAGGAGAACCCTTTGAAAGGGGCGGGACAGTGTCCTGGCCAAAACACTGTTGCGCCGTTAGGCTTGTGAATGTCTTTTTTCTTCCCCTCTTTGTTTTCCTCACGTTTGCTTTCCCGGTGTTCACAAGCTTAGGGTGGGGGTGTTATGTGTGGCCAGGGGTTTGTGTGTGTGTGTCCTGACTCCACCCTGCTCTGCCTTCCTGAGCTCAGGTGTGAGCAGGTAAAAGGAGGCAGTAGCAGGGCTGCTCTCTCTGTCTCATTACAGGTGTGTCGCAGGAGGAGGGAGGCTGCGCTGGCCTCACAGTCCTTTGCACGCAGCACCACCTCGTCTCCAACATATGCTGATCAAGACCCAGGGGTACAACTACCAAGTCAGATATAGACCTAGAGTAGAGATGGTCCTGGCAGACACTCTCAGCCATCTGCCAAACCCTGAAAACGACAGCAACATACAGCTGGACAAGTGCATAGATGGGGTCAAAGCTGAAATAGAAGACCCAGAGAGATACACCATCGCCATATTAAATCCGAAAAGCAGGATGCGCTGCGCAAACAGACTGCTGACGACCCAAAGCTCAGAGAACTGAAAGAACTGAAAGAACTTATCCACCAAGGATGGCCAGAAAGCATAAAGGACATGCCCAGAGACCTGTGTGCATATTGGTCTTTCAGAGATGAACTTGCCGTGGAGTCAGGAGTCATATTCAAGGGCAGACAGATACTGAGATTCCATGTGCAGGGACATTTGACCCAACTACATGTGGGCCATCAAGGTATAGAAAAAACACGCCGGCTGGCAAGAGAAAGCGTCTACCAGATAAAGATGAACGAGGATATTGAAAAGACCTGTAAGTCATGCAGCGTATGTGCAGAACATCAAGACGCAAATCCAAAAGAACCCCTCACACAACATGACACACCATCAAAGCCATGGCAGTCAGTAGCCTCTGACCTGTTTGAAGTCAATGGTCATCAGTTCCTGTTAACTGTGGACAGATACTCCAAATATCCACTTGTGGATGAAATGCCCACTCACGTATCCAGCCATGCAGTCGCACAGAAGATTCAAATATACATGTCTTTATTTGGACGTCCGGATGAAATGCTGACCGATAATTGACCACAATATGCAGGACAAGCCTTCAAAAAACGAATGACAGTTTGGGAAGTAAGACACATCACCAGCTCACCCAATTACCCAAAAAGCAATGGATTCATTGAAGGCCATCGTGAAGAAAACGATTCAAAACAAAGATGACCTTCACATTGCTTTGCTGCAGGCAAGAGCGACACCTGCTGACAGCAAACTGCCATCACCTGCAGAACTTCTCTTTGGCAGACCAGTCACCACCCTGCTACCAAGCCACACAGAACGCGGAAAAGAGGTACTCCGACAGCATCTAGCTCATAGAGCAGCTGCAATGAAGGTACACCATGACCGCAGCTCTCGCAGAGAACTCCCTCCACTCCATCGTGGACAGCACATGACTGTCTGGAACAAGGAGAGACAGAAATGGCACCCAGGACCATCAGTTGTTATACAGAAGTGCAGCGAGCCACGGTGCTACATTATCCAAACACCAAATGGAAACAAGATAAGACGCAGCAGGAGCCATCTGCGCAGGCCATACTACACAGAGATGCAACAGACAGAGATTGTAAAAAGAATCCGCTTTGCGGAGCCGGCAACATTAGATAAAGACCACGACAGTCACAGTGAGCAAAGACAGGACACACCAACCTGTGGGACAGAAATCAAAGTGCCAATGCGAACAAGGTTTGGAAGACCTGTAGTCCATAATTTACATATGTTTATGTTTGGCAGGTTATGCTTAATGTTTTGAAATAAGCACTGAGTTAGTTTTGACTGAAATTTTGCCCTCCACACAGTAAGGTTGAAATGTGTTGTTCCTGACCCTTGGAGTGTTGTAAGCTAAACAGAGGGGATGTTGTGATATGTTAAATGGAACTAGAGTACCGCCCCAGGCGGAGTGATATGAGTTTACCTAAATACGTAAGCAGCGTAGGTATACGTGATATGCTCCATGATCTCATATGCCGAGGTAAAGTAACGTCAATCGTCGAACCAAATCCTCATCCTTGACTCCTGAATTACACAACAGTCTGTGCGTCAGCAGCACCGTGTGTGTACCTGCGTGCTTGCACTTGCGCGGTATGCGAGAAGATGCCGGTAGCAGTGAAAACATGGACTGGAGTTTCATTAGTTCAGGTTTTATCTCAATAAACGAGCGGAACGGATTCAGTAATGAAGCCCTGACACAACGCTCTGAAAACAGCGCTGAGTGAGCAGGCTGATGTTTTGATGGGGATCCAAATTAATTATTTTAAAAAGCCATTAATGGTAGTTACACCCATGATTACAATGAAACACTGAAGCAGCGGGAGCTCAGCTCCTGCTGGCTGTACTGACCAGGTGAGGTGGCGGAGCTGAGCTCCGGTGTGTGTGTTTGTTTGTGTGTGTGTTGTCTCTTACTGTCTTCAGGAGTCTCTCTGGGTTCGGTGTGTTCTCTCCACCGGTCGGTTCTGACAGCTGAAGTCCCTCTTTGGAGTTCTACACACAGATTCCTCCATCAGTGTTGATCATGTGTGTCGGTGACTGCCAAGTTTCCTCGGCTGACTTCAGACTTTCGAGAACTGGGTGGAACCACTCGGACCTGGTCCATTTCCAAACTCCAGGGATACGCCAGTGAAAGTGATGAGGTCACAGTGACGTCAAAGAGCGTAATATTAGGATTAAATCCTTTTTTTTTTTTACCAACAAAATAAAGATATAATCAAATGTATTCATGTTGTTCGGCAGTTAGCTCTCAAGATGATGAAACTCTGCTAGCTCCGTTTCCATGGAGATTAACGGGATCAGGCTAATAGCTGGGAAACAATCAGTGACGTCCATAGGGTTGAATGAAACTTCACTACTCCAAGAAGTATACAGACCCATAGAAATACAAAATAAACCTTACTGGAAGGACAATATGAATCTGTGTTGCTAAAGCATTTCAGATCATAAAACAAATTAACTTAACTTTTTTTTTTAATAAATCTGATTGAAAGTCAAATATATTATGTTAATGTGACTGACACAATAAGATATTATAATCATCATATTGTGGGCAGGACATAATAACTAATACATGATATAAAATCAGAAACATGTGCCTATTTGTCAGAGCAGCGTTTTAAACAGAAGCCTCTCATCTTGTTTCATGACAGTAAAGTTCTGACTCGGTCCAAACAGCTCTCACATTATTAACAGCAGGTGACTCCCCCTGCTGGCTGATGAAGGTATAACATCAACTAAAGACAGCTGTTATTTTGAGACACAGTAAAATGAGATCATTTATTGTACCGCAGAATAAGAGGGACATTAAGTTCCTTTAAGATTGATTTAAAGACTCACCGGTGGCACGCTGTGATTAACACAAGGAACACTTAAATTGTCATCACAATTAACAATGCATTGAATAGACGCTATTCAAATGCTGAACTGAAATTCTCTGAATTTCTACAGAACACTTTCAACTTGAATCCATAGCGGCATTAGCAATGACTCAAAGTGTCAGTTAATAACCTAAAAGATTTGGTTAATAGAATGGGTTATAATTTGATTGAATACATCAATTCTCATCACACTGTAATTGTTTGTAAGTACAAATCAACGTCTACTCCTGTAGTAGACTAGTGGGGTTCAATGTGAAGACTTTTTGCTAAATGGGTTAAGATGTGAATCTTAAATTTTAGCACTGTTCAAATTATGCTGAAATTAATATCCCACATTTATGTAGGATACAGTATGTTGTCTCGCACGGGGCACCATTTATATTGGGCATGTCACATTACACAATGCCCAGTTAAGGAGTGTTTAACAACAATAAAAGGGGAATTTAGGTTAAATTTGGCTATCAATAATAATTAATGATTATACTGGATAATTATTAACAATGATAGATAATATGATCCAGTTTGCATTGGATCATCTGGGGCACCACCCTTGCAGAAGGGGAAAGATAGCAATTTTACTAAATCAGTCTCATAAAAATGTACTGAATTGTTTATAACTCTGGTTAATAATTAACTTAATGACATGATATTAAACATACATAATATAAAATCAGAAACATGTGCTTATTTGTCAGAGCAGTGCTTTAAACAGAAGCCTCTCATCTGGTTTCATGACAGTAAAGTTCTGACTCGGTCCAAACAGCTCTCACGTTATTAAATGCAGGTGACTCCCCCTGCTGGCTGATGAAGGTATAACATCAACTAAAGACAGCTGTTATTTTGAGACACAGTAAGATGAGATCATTTATTGTACAACAGAATAAGAGGAGGGACATCAAGTTCCTTTAAGATTAATTTAAAGACTCACACCAGGCAGAAAACTGTTGTTTCTCTTCAGCCACATGAGGTCATGATCTCACCTGGAATCACTGTGACTCAGCTGCAGAGTCACAGTGTTACTGACACTACTGACAATAAGTGACATCTAAATAAAAGGGCTGCCTGAATACAGACGCTCTACCTGCTGTACCTGAGGAGTCCCATTAGTTTTTAGCTGGAGTTCAGATTTAATGACACCTGGTTCTTGTTGAGGACTTTACAGAACGCAACACGACAGCAACAAACACAGAATGTGAGAAAATAAACAGACAAAAAGTGCTGAAATCAAACATACGAAGACTAAGTGATCAAAGAATCAGTCATAAAAACAGTGAAACAAACTTTATTCAAGATATCTGCTTAAATACTGCACATAGGTAAAAGATCTTTTGTTTTTTCAGACTCAGTAAATAAAAACTGTCCTCATCTACACTTCTGGCTTTTTTCCTCAGAGTTCTGATTTGTGTTTAGCCCTTAAAATAAATGTAATTATCAAGAAATGCAACAGAAAAAATATATATAATGAAGACAAAAAGTGCTCAAATCAAACATGCAGTGATCAAAGAATCAGATGATAAATGTCATAAAAACAGTGAAACAGACTGTGTTCAAGATATCTGGTTAAAAGTAGATTCAACAATTAAAAACTGTCCATAACAACACTGCTGATAGATAGATAGATAGATAGATAGATAGATAGATAGATAGATAGATAGATAGATAGATAGATAGATAGATCCAGTCGCTCATACATACACATATTTCACCCACATAAAAAAAGTAGATAACTCACAGAAATATAATAGTAAAAGTAAAAAGAATGTGAAGAAGACAGTGCAGAAATATAATCAGTGCAAACTCTGCTGCTTAAATATTAGTATGGAAATGACAAGAATGTGCTTCATATAGTTTCTAGAAAAAAAAAGAACATTTCTAGAACAATAATAACGACAATAGCACACAAAAAGTAGTAAAAAAATAAAATAAAAATGGTACTTGCCAGCAGGTGTAAATGTAAAGGCCACAGTCCAGGTTGTGTGTCGGAGGCTAATATAGTCTGTAAACTGGACAGAGGACACAGTGATGTGATGGTACGAGCAGAAAGAGACTCATGCTGAGACGTCCAGCTCTCTCCTCACCTTCTGTTTGGCATGTGTCCTTAAAACAATATTGTGATATTATTAAAGGAGCAGTCTGTAGTTTCAGGGAAGAAATGAGGAGAGAAAGATCTTCATTGACTGATAACTAACTAACTAACTGAATAAACTTTCTTTGTTTCCATGACTGAATAAACAACACAATTCATACTGCTTTACATGTGGCGGACCCTGCCACCTTTCAGTGTTATGGGACCTTATTTTCCTCAAATTCTGCACTTTTATAATTATTATCACCTCATTCACATTAAAACTATGCAGTGCCCCTTTAAGCTAAAATCAAACATATGAAGCGTCAGTGATCCATAAATACTGAAGGTTCAATGTTTATAAACTGTCTGTATCGTAACGAAGTGATACTTGCAGAATGAAATGTGAACAAAGAAACAATTATCACGACTGGAATCATGATCAATATACGAAAAATATATTAAACAAAACAATTACAAATGATAATGTCAAAGTGAAAAGAGATTTCTATGAAGTTATATCAACAAATCATGTAAAATGAGTGATTGCACCTTTGGCCACAATCAAAGGCTCGGCTGTGGCTCAGCACGTTAACGGAGGGTTGCCGGCTCGAGTCCCCTGGTCTGCATGTCGAAGTGTCCTTGGGCAACATACTGAGCCCCTCGCATGGCAGCTAGCACCATGAATGTGTTAATTACTGTAAGTAACTTTGGACAAAAGTGTCTGATAAATACCTCAAACGTCAATCACAGACTCCTAAATATGGATCCTTGAGTATTCCACAAGAAGTTAACTTAAAGACAGTGAGGAGAACTTCCTGGATCCACAGCAAATTTAACGTGGTCTGTTCTGGGCTGAACCTCATCGTCCATCCAAAATCTGAGGAAAACTGTGTCCAAGTTTGATCCATTTAAACAGGACAAATAAAAGAGTTTGGGGAGGAACAGAGCGGCGGCTGCTGCAGGGAGGCTGGTGACACTACGAGCAAAGTTTCATGTTGTGCCGAGCCTTCTTACTGTTTTAAAAATAGAGATTTTGATGCTATCGTATCTCTGCCCCGAGCACTCCTGTTCAAATTTAACGTGCCCGAAAACACAAATACTGTAAATCTTAGAAGTGCGTCTTTCGTCGCAATTGTGCTTTTACACGAAGGTTTCACTCATATTCAATCGCAATTATCGCCTCGGTTGCTTTTTGGGAGAGTTTCACTTTAACCATGAACGATAAGATTTTCCCTCCAAAAATGTAATACGCAGCTTTTCATTGTCATCCCGCCTCTCAAAATGCACAACTGACATTAAGAAAAATGTTATAATTCCATAACAGCTGAAAAAGTACTTGGGTGTGTGGTTTTTTTTTATATTTACCGTTCAATAACTCAGTCGCTGCTGTCTGTCATATAGAAGAACATGACAGCCTGTCTGTGTTTTGGAACTATTGGGGCTTACATGAACTACGTCACTGCCCCGGCGGCGACATCACAGACTGTCACAACTCTTTCTCTCTATGGCCCTGTACTACTAATACTAGTACCATCAATAAAACAAAACAAAACAAAACAAAAAGGCCCGGCCCAAAATCACCATCGGCCCACCGGACAAATGCCAGGTAAGCCCGACGGCCGATCCAGCCGTGGATCAGCCCAATATGTTCACAGAGGAACGGGTCGACCTCCCGGAGGAACTGGATCATCTCTGAACTGGCAGCTTCACCTTTATTCCTCACTGTGTCGATAACAAATCGAGCTTTGTCTGCTCTGCTTTGCACCTCGTCCGCTGACTCCCTCTCAGGATCAGTCAGCACATCTTTATCAAACAGTTTGTCCACCAGACTCTTGAGAACAGGTTCTGATATCCCCTTGATGAAGCTGCTGCGTGCATCAACCAGAATCTGGACTGAGCTGTCCTGCAGACAGAGTCTCCATGGTCCAGCAGACGGAAGAGGAACAGCTCCGTCTCTTCGACAAACTGTTTGGGAGCTGTTGGTGTCCGTCGGAACCAAATTAACATTGGAAGTCACCTGGTAGGATGTGATGCGGCTGACACTGCTATCAGCTCTTTGTAAATTCTCAAAGGCTCCGAGTCCTTTCATCACGACCGTCTTGTTGCGTGTGTAGTACGTCCCCCCGTTTTCTGCAACTATGCTGTTGATCTTCTTGATCATATCCCCGCCTTGACATACACCTCTGTTTTTAAAGACGTGGAACCTGTTTCCACATTTGTGGACGATTTGTGGAAAATCCCGACATCCTTGACGCTCTTGTATGGTCGCGTCTTGAGGTTGACCATTATGGGTAAACAGCACCATCATGTACTGGAAAACTTCCGGACCAAACAGCTCTTGCAGGTGTTCCACATAGTCTGTTTCTACTTCGGTGAATCGACCGATCGTTAAGACCAGCAGGAACACGTGAGGACCAGGATACGACAGTTTGAGACTTCTCGCCATTTCTTTTCTGACCATATCGTCAGAGCGATAGGTGAGCCATCCTGCTGGTGAGTTAACCACACTGATCGGTCTGTTACCCCAGCGCATCGCTTGTTCTGTACAGGTATTTATTGGTCTTAACCAAGACGTGTCGAAAACAGATTGCTTTCCCAGAAGGGTGTCTCTAGAAGGACCATAGTTCCTCCAAGTCCTTCCAATAATCACAATTCTCAAATCAGGACCTGCAAAAACAATCATAACTTGTGTTTTATAAGCTGTCTGACAGAGTTAATAAACACACTGCATGTGTGACTTAGTGACCTTTTAGTGAACAACAACAAAAACTTACCGCCAGGAACTGAAGCCATCTTCACTGTCTCTATAAAGACGACAAAGAAGAATGTTTGACATGTAAAGACATTTGATTTAAGACATTGTATTAATTAAAACACCATAATGTTTACATACAGATATTTCTCAGTATTAATTTTACTTTCTTATAATAATAATAATGAATCGAAGTGTGAAATCATTCAGCGTCTCAAACTGGCTGATTGAACAGTTCTGACTTGCAGCATTAAACCAAAGATTTCTACATGAACATTACATTTACTAATAAACCCAGCTGAAGCTCTGTGTCTCTGTAGGATCTGGTAATTCCACCTCAAACCAAATTCAGAACTCTGACTTTAAAGTCAGACTGTCTGTATTTTTTAAGGTAGAATATTTTCTCTCATGCGTGACTGTAGCCAAGACTTTATAAATACTGATGTCATGCCTTCCACAGAGAGCAGCGTTAAAAATGAATACTGAATCCTCTCTCATGCAGACATGACTACATTTATTGTCCCGACTCTCTTTTTTTTCTTCAAAAAAATTATGGAAACTTTTTGAAATATAGTCTATATATTCCCATGGTGAGACATAATGAGTTTAATAAAAGTCTAATATATGAGATAAAAAACTTAAATGAGTTAAAAGTCAAAATTATTAGTTAAATGTTTTGCGTGTGTAAGTGGGTGAAATACAGCTCCAGGTTCAAATCCTTCTCGTAGCGTGGGATAAAATGTGGCTGTTATAAGGACTTTACTTTTGAACAGCAAGAAGTTCTTCAGACGTCTGTAGATGAAAAGATGTCTATAATTACACAGGAAGGACTTTAATTCTGAATTCACTTCCTCATTTTAACATCCAACCAGATTATACAAACTGAACGTTTTAGTTCCTCACTTCCTTTAACCGTGTCACCGTGTTGAACCTGGTGCAGTAAATACAACTTTGTAGGCCTCGAGGCCATTTTCCCTTCACTGTGACGTCAGCTGCTCTAGTTCACAGACAGCAGTTTGTTCCGTGTCTCCGTGTTTCACACTAACCGGTAACAGATGCCACACAGTGTTGTCTCTTTCTGTCTTCAGGAGTCTCTCTGGGTTGTGTTCGGTGTTCTCTTCACCGCTCGGTTCGGACAGCGGTCGGTTGTATCGGACCTGGTGGGAGGACGCAGGCGGACTTTAACTCACAGATTCCTCCATCTTGGTTCTTCGTGTGTGTTGGTGACTGCCACGTCTGGAGGAGAAAGAGGAAGAGGAAGAGGACGAGAAGGAGGAGGGCCTTCACACTGAACCTACTTCCTACTTTCGCCTTCGCGAGCATTCTTGTGACTGAGCTGTGCAGATCTCAGACCAGCCGACACCCTCGTGTTTTTAAACAGAAGTTAATAACACATCTTTTAATTTGGCTTCTAATGTGTTTAGTGTATTATGTCAAGACTGTCATGTTATCGTTGTTATTTAATTTAATTTATTTTATTGCATTTGTCTGCGGCAGCAGGTTTGATCCTGTGATGTGTGGATTCTTTTATCCTGTCTTTGTTCAGCACTCACACTACTCCAGTGAAAGTGATGAGGTCACAGTGACGTCAAAAAGCATAATATTACCATTATATCCAACTTTTACCAAAAAAATAAAGACATAATCAAATGTTATCATGTTGTGAGACAGTAAGCTCTCAAGATTATTAAACCAAACATACAGTGATCAAAGAATCAGGTGATAAATGTCATAAAAACAGTGAAACAGACTGTACAAGATATCTGGTTGAAAAGGTCATAAAGATTCATTAGTTAAAAAATATAAAATAGATTCAACAATTAAAAACTGTCTCTGAGTTCTGACTTTGAACCCAGGGTCCTGGGATCGGGGTCAGAATTCTGGGAAAAAGGGTCAGAGTTCTGGGGGGAATTCAGACTTCTAGGAAAACAGGTTGGAAATCTGGGATTGAAATGGGAGTTCTGGGTTTAAGTGCAGAGTTCAGGGAGGGGGGTCAGAGATCTGAGTTTGAGGTCATAGTTCTGGCTTGGGTCTCAGAGTTCTGTGAACTCATGGGAACTTGTGTGTTTGGGGTCTGTTAGATCCCGAGTCTTACCCTGTCCAGGAGGCACTGGACCAGCTCTCTGTTATAAAGGGTTAGATCCCTAAACCTGCAAGAGGTCACTTTAAAAGTGGGATTTTAAATTGGGATTTCTTAACTTGGTGGTGAGGAGACTCTCCGAGCTTCTAACTGCCTGAGTCTGAACGTCTACCTGCTCCCTCCGGTTTGGCACCTGACATGAAGCCCTTGAGACACGCCCGTTATGGCAGCTCTCCTCTAATGATCTGGGCTCTTGGTCTGGTGCTAGGTTGGTCTTAAAGGGCTTCTGGTAAAACCTAAGGGACTATTTCAGTTTGATAGGCTACAGTAACCTTTAAGAACCTTTAACATATTTTGCACACTTAACACCTGACGTTTACTTCCATCAAAGAGACATAAAATCAATGTCCACAACTTTAACTTTAACCACATTATGTGGGTTTTATGGCATAGATTTTAGCAAGGGCAAAGCATACAGATCAATACTTATATCAATTACTATCAGTCATTATCAAACACTACTTATACTTCTCCCTACTTATATTTCTATATTTCTCTCACCGTCTGGCTGAGACTGATGTGTGTCACTTCCTCTTGGCCTCGGCTCAGCACAGCTTCTCTACTGATTTAACATTTACGTCATTAAGTTTCTGAACTTCAATACATCCATTTAAATCACGGCTTAACATTACACACTCTTTCACTGTGATGTGAATGAAGAAGCAATTATCACAACTGGAACATCTGATTGGTGATGCATTTTGAAGTGATTGATAGAAAGTATTCGCTCCCTTGATGTTTCCCTTCAATTGCTTTTGTAAATGGAATCATGGTCAATATACAGAAATATGTAAAACAAAACAATTAGAAAAAAACCCTCTAAAATGTCAACGTGAAAACAGATTTCTATGAAGTAATATCAATTAATTAAAAATACATCATGTAAAATGAATGATTGGCTTTTTATTCACCCCATTGTAGTAGATGCACCTTTAGCCACAGTTAAAGGGCTGTGGCTCAGGTAGAGTCAGGTAGAGTCTGCGTCTTGTCATCAGACAGTCACTGGTTCGAGTCCCTGGTCTGCATGTTGAAGTGTCCTTGGGAAAGATGCTGAACCCCAAACTGCTCCTGATGTTCTGGTCGGCACCTCGCACGGCCGCCACCACCATGAATGTAAGTTACTTTGGACAAAAGTGTCTGATAAATACCTGAAACGTCAATCACAGACTGAATATGGATCCTTGAATTATTCCCTGAGAAGTTAACTTAAAGACAGTGAGCAGAACTTCCTGGATCCAGAGCAAAAGTTAACGTGGTCTGTTCTGATGAAAATCTGATGAAAACTGTGTCCAAGTTTGATCCATTTAAACAGGACAAATAAAAGACTTTGGGGAGAATCAGAGCGGTGGCGGCTGCAGGGAGGTTCTGTTCAGATCAGCAGGTGTTCACAGAGGAACGGGTGGACCTCCCGGAGGAACTGGATCATCTCTGAACTGGCAGCTTCACCTTTCCTCCTCACGGTGTCGATAACAAATCGAGCTTTGTCTGCTCTGTTCTGCATCTCGTCCGCTGACTCCCTCTCAGAATCAGTCAGCACCTTTTTCTCAAACAGTTTGTCCAGCAGACTCTTGAGAACAGGTCCTGATATCCCCTCGATGAAGCTGCTGCGTATGTCAGACAGGATCTGGACTGAGCTGCCCTGCAGACAGAGTCTCTGTTGTCCAGCAGATAGAAGACAAACAGCTCTGTCTCTTCCCCAAACAATGTGAGAGCTGTTGGTGTCTGTCGGAACCAAATTAACATTGATGGTCACCTGGCATGATGTGATGCAGCTGACATCGCTCACAGCTCTTTGTAAATTCTCTATGGCGGACACAACATCCTGGAGTCCTCTCACAGCGACCGTCTCGTTGTCTGTGAAGTACCTCCCCCCTTTTCCTGCAACCATGTTGTCGATCTTCTTGATCAGATCCACAACTTGACGTCTGTCTTTCATTCTGTTGTTAAAGACGTGGAACCTGTTTCCACATTTGCGGATGATTTGTTGAAGATCCTGATATTCAGATAAATACTCTTCTATGGTCGCGCCTTCAAGAAGATCACCATAGGTAAACAGCACCATCATGTGCTGGAAAACTTCTGGACCAAACAGCTCTTGCAGGCGTTCCATAGAGTCTTTATCTTCTGTGGTGAATCGACCGATCATTAAGACCAGCAGGAACACATGAGGACCAGGACACGACAGTTTGAGACTTTTCACCACTTCTCCTTTGAAGATTTCATCAGAGTGATAGGTGTGCCAGTCTCCTGGTGTGTCAACCACACCAATCTGTCTGTTTCCCCAGCGTCTCCCAGCTTTTTCACAGGTCTTAGTCACTGGTAAAAAACCAATCTCGGATCTGAAACGGTTCTCTCCCAGAATGGTGTTTCCAGCAGCACTCTTGCCCGTACCACACCTTCCAGTAATCACAATTCTCAAATCAGGACCTGCAAAAACAATCATAGCTTGTGTTTTATCAGCTGTCTGACAGAGTTTATGAGCTTGATGTACAGAGAATGTGTTAAATGTGCACATTGTAATAAACACACAAACAACAACTGTCTTACCGTCAGGAACTGAAGCCATCTTCACTCTCTCTGAAAACAAGAGGACAAAGAAGAATGTTTGACATGTAAAGACATTTGATTTAATACATTATTGTTTTATGTAAAACACCATAATGTTTACATACAGATATTTCTCAGCAGTGATTTTACTTTCTTATAATAATAATGGACCAAAGTGTGAAACCATTCAGTGTCTCAAACTGGCTGATTGAACAGTTCTGACTTGCAGCATTTAAAGATTTCTACATGAACATTACATTTACTAATAAACCCAGCTGAAGCTCTGTGTCTCTGTAGGTTCTGGTAATCAGATTACAGAGTCAGACTTCTGGGGGGAAAAGTCAGAATCCTGAATTTCTGTCTAATGGAAGTTAAATTAGCGTCATACTACATGTTCAGATCATTCACTCAACATGCTCAGTAAGTCTCCACAAACTCAATAACTGCACGTTTCCAACATTAACTTAGAAAACATGTTTGTGTCGTTAAAGTCACATTTCTACTGTTTTAACCAGCAACATAATGTTGTACTCTTGTTTTAAACCCCTTTAACTTCCACTGTGTAGTTTTTACTGTGTTACTGCCCATTTGAACACATCTGTCACATGTAAACAATAATACTGGTCATGTATCGACATACAGCTTCAAACTGAATGAGTAACTTCACATAACACACATTCATTCACTCACTCACTCACAAAGCTCAAACTGCAACTCATCCTTAACTCAGGACCTGTTTCAATTTAAATAGACCCACATAAAATGAAAATAAACGCCCAGAAGCCACAAAATCGAGTGAAAATATCGACACGCCGCCATTTTCTAATGTTATTTTCTACAGGAAACTACTTCCACTCCGTCTCTCTCGGTTTACAACCGAGTTTCTCCAACAGCAAACTTCATTCATACATCCAAAAGGTTTTCAACAGTCCTTATACATGAGTTGCGGTCAGTTAACACACTTTACTGACCTGTTTTCACAGCAAAGGAAGAGAGGAGTCATCAGCCGCGGTCCACATAACGGGCTGTCAGCTGTCTGAGGGGAAACTGCCCCTAGTGGTGGAGGGAGAGACTGCAGTCTGACACCGAGTTCTTACTTTCGTTTTCGTGTACTTGTATCTGCACTATAACTGGTAAAATATCTCCATCTACTGGACACTTGATGATTTTGTCCACCAAGAAAAGCCTTCACGTGTCTTACATCTTCTGTCACAGCTATTTTGTAAAAAGAAATATATACATTTTTAACATTTTCCTGATAGAAAGTAACAAATACAGCTATCGAATAAATGTTAGAAATTAAAAAGTAAATGTATTAAAGTAGCATGAAATAAAAAAAAACATACCTTGAAAGCCACTTTTGTAAATGCGTCTCTGAGGTTGTGCACATGTACACGAGCAGAACACGAGGGATCCGGGGAGTGGCGGTTCTAGGGGGGCCAACAGGGTCCAGTGCCCCCTTAACTCTGAGTCCGGACCCCGACAGGGAGTCTGCATCAATAACACAATGACAGATTTCTTGCAATGATTTTGTAGTGAAGGGGAAGGTGGAAATAAAGTGTCTCAGCAGCCTACCACCCAATTAAAAATGTCTAAATTGTAAACAAACTGGTCTAGAACCGCCACTGAATCCGGGACCGTTACAATAACCAGTGCTGTTGTTTTAAAGAAAGAAGTTATTTGAAGCCAAATTATGATCACGTACTAAAAACCAAATAGTATTGGTACCTTTATTTTTAAAGTCTAACTGGACATTTGTAGTGGAAATTCTCCTTTATGAGGTAGAGAGTTGCTAAGAACTTCTATGAATCAGATGTCTTTAATAACACGCAGCGTGGAGGAAAGGCAAAAGCGTTCTCTCGCGAACTCTGAATTGTTACCCATTAAGTACGAAACAGAGAGGAGGTTACCTTCATTTCCAACAGTCATAAAACATCTTCTTTACAGAATAATGACTCTATATTTGGGTGTATCCTGTCTTCCCAGGACAGTCACACTTTGATGTAACAGATGGGACAGCAAATGTCATCTTATCTAAACTTGTGTATCTCACCATGTGGGTTATGTGCCCCCTCAAGCAATGTGACAATCTCTCTTCCTCTTCTGTCCTTTACAGCAGATTTGATCACTAACAGGAAAACTATGTAAGTTCTCAAACGTTGCATATTTAACATTACTAACGTAACCACAGGATGAAGGCGTGTTCTTTTAACAGGATGGTGACTCAAACATGAAACAGCTCAGTGGGCCGGAGGGAACCACTAGAAGGCCTGGATGGATGGAAAGGTCTCGGTGACGGTCAGCTGCCAAGGAAATGTACAATACAGCAAGAGTGACTGACAACTGGTGTCAAGGAGAAGAAGAGGAGATATCAGTGGACACAGAGGTTTGAAAACCGACCACCAACCGTCTGTGGCACGATGTTTTCTTCAGACTGAAAAGACCGAGTGCAGCTCGCCGGTGAGTCAGACACAAAACTGGGCCCATATTCTCAAGAATCTTAAGGCTAAAAGTAGCGCCCAACAAGCGAGGTGAAATTGGTTTTATATTCGACATTCGCTTGTTTTTTCTGTTTCCAACCTTAATAGCGTCATGAAAACCGCACCAATTTCAGCCAAGTTGGTATTATTTTGTACAGATAAGTACGACAGACATTTCACAGGTCTCATCAACTCACCAGCCTCAGTGGTTGTAGCGAAAACTCGAAGAAACAACACTGAATGTCCGTCGGAGTACCGTGCGGCAGCTGGGGCGCTAAGGGACCATCGTAAAATTGCAATCTCTGATTTTTCAGTTTGGACAATCAAAAGAAATAACAACAACACACACATGCTGTCTGCTTTTAAGCTTAGTATAGATCTTTCACAACCATTATCTCACAGAAAAAAACAAACATTTAAAAATATCCCAGAAAGATGTGTTCAGTCAATATTAGTTTTTAATATTTCTTTGTTTTATTTTGAAATAGCTCTCAGGAATTCTAACCTGCCAACACCAAAATACTTCTCATCTGCTTTAAGGCCAGTACTGATCTTTCACAACCATTATCTCCCAGAAAAAAAAGCATTTTGAAATACCCCAGAACCAACCAACACGAAAATACCTCTCATCTGTTTTTAAGGTCAGTACTGATTTTTCACAAACTTTATCTCCCAGGAAAAAAAACAAAACAACATCATTAGAATATATTCCAGAAACAATTAGTAATCATTAAGCATATTTAGTAATATTTTTCGGTTTCATTTTGAAATAGCTCGCAGGAATTTCAACCTATCAACACCATTCTACTTCTTATCTGTTTGTAAGGTCGATATTGATCTTTCACACCAATTATCTCCCATGAAATCATGTTAAAAAATATTCCAGAAACAATCAGTATTCATTGAAAATTATTTATTAATATTGTTTTTGTTTTTTTTGGAAAACATATGTTTGTGAAAGGTTCATAATGACAGTCTAAACAGATGAGAAGTAGAATGGTGTTGGTAGGTTGAATTTCCTTCAAGCTATTTCAAAATAAAATGGGAAAATATTAATAAATAATGTTCAATGAATACTGATTGTTTCTGGAATATTTTTACATGATTTCATGGGACGTAATGGTTGTGAAAGATCAATACCGACCTTACAAACAAATGAGAAGTAGAATGGTGTTGGTAGGTTGAAATTCCTGCGAGCTATTTCAAAATAAAACCGGGAAATATTCATAAATAACATTCAATGAATACTGATTGTTTCTGGAATATTTTTACATGATTCTATGGTAGATGATGGGTGTGAAAGATCAATACCGACCTTACAAACAAATGAGAAGTAGAATGGTGTTGGTAGGTTGAAATTCCTGCGAGCTATTTCAAAATAAAACCGGGAAATATTCATAAATAACATTCAATGAATACTGATTGTTTCTGGAATATTTTTACATGATTCTATGGTAGATGATGGTTGTGAAAGATCAATACCAACCTTACAATCAAATGAGAAGTAGAATGGTGTTGGTAGGTTGAAATTCCTGTGAGCTATTTCAAAAGAAAACCGAAAAATATTCCTGAAATATGCACAATGAATGCTGATTGTTACGAAGATATTTTTACATGATTTCATGGCAGATAATGGGTGTGAAAGATCAATATGGACCTTACAAACAGATGAGAAGTAGAATGGTGTTGGTAGGTTGGAAGTGAAGCAAGCTATTTCAAAATAAAATGGGAAAATATTAATAAATAATGTTCAATGAATACTGATTGTTTCTAGAATATTTTTACACGATTTCACGGGAGATAATGGGTGTAAAAGATCAATTTGGACCTTATAAACAGATGAGAAGTAGAATGGTGTTGGTAGGTTGAAATTCCTGCAAGCTATTTCAAAATAAAATGGGAAAATATTAATAAATAATGTTCAATGAATACGGATTGTTTCTGGAATAATTTTACATGATTTCACAGGAGATAATGGGTGTGAAAGATCAATATGGACCTTACAAGCAGATGAGAAGTAGAATGGTGTTGGTAGGTTGAAATTCCTGCAAGCTACTTCTAAATAAAATCGAGAAATAGTCCTAAAATATGCTCAATGAATGCTGATTGTTACTAAGATATTTTTACATGATTTCATGGGAGATAACGGTCGTGAATGATCAATACCAACCTGACAAACAGATGAGAAGCAGATCTGTGATTGTAGGTTGAAATTCCTGTGAGCTATTTCAAAATAAAACTGGTAAATATTCATAAATAATATTTAATGAATACTATAATTTTCTGGGATATCTTTTTAATGTTTGTCTGGTAGATAATGGTTGTCAAAGATCAATACCGACCTTACAAACAGAGAGAGAAACAGAAACAGAGAAACATTTCTAAAATATGCTCAATGATTACTAACTGTTTCTGGAATATTTTTACATGATTTTATGGGAGATGATAGTTGTGAAAGACCAATACCAACCTTACAAACAGATGGCAAGTAGAATGATGTTGGTAGGTTGAAATTCTTGTGAGCTATTTAAAAATAAAGGAGGAATATTCATAGAATACTCACTGGACACTCATTGTTTCTGGGATATATTAAAATGTTTTTTGTTTGTGTTCTTTTCTTTTTTCTGGGAGATAATGGTTGTGAAAGATCAGTACTGGCCTTAAAGCAGATGAGAAGTATTTTGGTGTTGGCAGGTTAGAATTCCTGAGAGCTATTTCAAAATAAAACAAAGAAATATTAAAAACTAATATTGACTGAACACATCTTTCTGGGATATTTTTAAATGTTTTTTTTCTTCCTGTGAGATAATGGTTGTGAAAGATCTATACTAAGCTTAAAAGCAGACAGCATGTGTGTGTTGTTGTTATTTCTTTTGATTGTCCAAACTGAAAAATCAGAGATTGCAATTTTACGATGGTCCCTTAGCGCCCCAGCTGCCGCACGGTACTCCGACGGACATTCAGTGTTGTTTCTTCGAGTTTTCGCTACAACCACTGAGGCTGGTGAGTTGATGAGACCTGTGAAATGTCTGTCGTACTTATCTGTACAAAATAATACCAACCTGGCTGAAATTGGTGCGGTTTTCATGACGCTATTAAGGTTGGAAACAGAAAAAAACAAGCGAATGTCGAATATAAAACCAAATTTACCGTGCCCTCCTAACACGAATTTAGGAGCAACTCCTAAGAATAATGGGCGTGTCAGTCGTAACTTTACGACTCCTAATTTTTGAAAATAAGAGTTATTCACAAAACATTTTAGGCCTAAAAGTAGCACCTAAGTCTGGGAGACCTTAGAAGTAGTCCAGAGGACTCCTAACTCGCTAAGACCTGGTCACAGCCGAATGTGTTGGAGACGCTAAATGACAGGGAATTATTAAAACGATATCGGATGGACCGCGAAGGGACTGAAGTTGTGGTTGAGTTGGTGAGGGACGCAACAACGTCCACAACCAACCGAAACAATCCAATAACGCCTGAGTTAAAATGTTTGGCAACACTCCGGTATTTGGCTGCGGGGGAAAATGCAGCTCTTCGAACGGGACTAGTATTACCTGGGGACCTCAAGTGATTTAGAAATCATCCCACCACGTCTGAGTTTCGTGCAGTGCATTCGCACAGGATAAGCAAAGTCTGTGTTTAAACTTTAATTTACTGACATTATCCCCCGGGTCGATCGCACCGGAGCCCTTACTGGAGCAGCACAACGGTTAGATATGGATATTTTTAATATAATAACTGGTGAGCCTGTGTAAAGATGGAAAAGTGTTCCTTACCGCATGCTGCCATGCATGTAATCCATCTAATCATCTTTCGAAATTTCGCTCTTCTGATGAGCCTCCTGTCCTGAATTTGCACCCAAAATGCAAAACTTTCATTTAAAATTCCCAACGCAGCCTCCGTAACTCTCCACCGGGAAAAAGTCAGAAAAAGGTGGAAAACACAAAAAACCTTAAGAAAAACAAAAAAAACGACCCCAGATCACAGAGATGCCGATTCGCACGGGACTAATATTATAACATGACCTCTGTGTTTGGTGAAATATGGAAGGTGATTTGCGGTGGAATTTTCACGTTACAGATTACAGACATGGCAGATTCACACGGGATTAAGATCACAGACGACCTCCGCAATTATTACAAATTACTGGAGGTCCCCAGGTTATACTAGTCCTGTGCGAAATGTCAATCGGAAAAAGCTGCATCATTCCATCAATACACACATTGTCTTTGACGCATGTTACAATATACTGGACATTGTTGGGAAATTAATTCTCCTCATAAATACATTTCTTTATTCAATATCTTGTCATGGGCTTGTAGGCAACTTCCTTATTTTCACTTCATGCATTGTGTAGCCTGAATGACTTTTCAGTGGGCTGCCCTGTCACTCAACAACCAATCACTGTTGTCACCGCTTCTCAGTGCGTCCTTATAAAATGACGTCATCCATAGCAACAGAGAGTTACTCCTAGTTTAGGAGTTCACTGTTTTCATAACTAAAAGTAGGTCTCAGTGGCTTTGTGAATTACTTTTAAGAAACAACTCCTACATAAAAACTTTTAGTCCAATTTAAGAGTACTCCTAACGTGAAGATAAAAGTCTTTGTGAATATGGGACCTGATGTTTAACATCTTAATTAACAGCTAAAATCAGAGATGTGTTTGTGTTTGTAGTCATTTGTCTGGAAGATTCAGTTTATTCACATCACACAGAGAAAAGCTGAGCTGGCAGGAAAACAGTTAACATTTATGATTCATTCATTGTTATTATGAAATGTGAAACTGTTTTATGTGTGTATCAGTGGAAATGACGTGAAACATTCTGCTGTATTTAGAAAACCTCTCTGAGGAAGTTTCAGACACTCTTGTAAAAGAGATTTTTAATGTCCATGAGTTTTTTCCTGGTTAAATAAAGGTTGAAGAAGGAGAAGACTGTAGTTTTAAGCTGTAGTTGTTTTCTCAGCAGCAGATGCAGTGACATCAGGATCATCTGTGCAGAATTTATTCAAGTTCAACTTATCAGAACAGATCTGATATTTGGATTTTACAGTCTCTGTGTTCTTTGAGTCTTAAAGAAGGTGAATGAATAATGAGCTGACATGAAACTGGTGAAGGAACAACTGTAATTTAATAAACTCCTCCTGGTTTATTCAAGTTCATTTCAGATTATTTTATAAAGTCACAACTTGAGATCCAATCGTTATTATAAACCTTGTAGATTTTAAGTTTACTGGAAGCATTCGGTATATCCGTGGTGGTATTTGGGGTTAAACATCTGGACAGATATTTATTTTGTTGAATATATGAATTGAAGGATTTGCTAGAAATGTTTGAATGTTCATCATTTCATTTCAGGGAGCAGAAGAAACACAAAGGAGACACACAGATGGACAGGAAAGTTCAGCTGCGGCTGAAAAAGGGAGTCAGAACGAGATAGAAGAAACTCAGCAGTTCCCTGCTGCTGCTTATTCAGCCTGACTGACTGTGATCGCAGCAACATGGAGTCAACAGTGGCACCTAGAAGAAGACGAGCATCATGTTTCAGCAGAGCAGCCAAAAGTATCAGGAGGGTCCTGTCCAGGATTTGTAGAGGTCGTTCTGCTTCTTCCCCTGAATATATTTATGCTAACCCTGGACCCTTGAGACCCTCACCCCGGCGTAAATTTGCTCGCCTTGATCCTCATCCTGATTTGCATCAAGCAGTTATTTACGCCAGTATAGACTTTTCTAAGAATCCTCGAGAGAGTTCTGGATCTTTCCCTGTCCCCACATTTGCACGGACTCGTTTTCCTGGGTCATCAGCTTACCAGCCCCCACCCCCTCCAATAAGAAACATAACTGATATCTATACCCAACGTTCTAAACATAGCAGCTCTTCGTACCCAAGCCGAACTGTCGCTCTTCCCCAACATCCAGAAAGCATGTGTAAAGTCCAACAGTACCAACCAGGACCCCAAACTGTCTGCACGGAAGGCAGTGAATTACAAGATGCATTTGAGCGGTTGTCTGTGCAGTCTGAGAGCCCGTCACGTTACGCTGACGTCCTGGTTCATATGGAGGCG